>PVHP010000787.1:0-22016 GCA_004024765.1 Zapus hudsonius | reverse complement strand
GTAAGCCAGTCTCTTACTGAGCCTGGGGCTGATTTTTGTCAGATTGGCTAACCAAGGAGCCCTGGAGCCCCTTCTGTGTCCCCTTCCTCAGCTCTAGGGTTACATATATATGAGGTAATGCCTGGCTACTTACTTGGATGTTGGAGGTTGAACTTAGATCGTTGTTTGTACACAGTATACACTCTTACATATTAATCTATCTCCCTGGCCTTTTGGATAGGCAGACTAGGAACATTGTCTAGGAAGAAGAGATTCTATCTGTGAAAAGGGTCAGTTAGACAACCTTGGAAAGTATTTCCTAGAGTTTAAAGGTTTAAAGACCCCAATATCTAGAAGTCATGGGTTCCCCCACCCCAGAAGATGTCATGTGAACCACGCAATTCTCTGTGAAAAAAGAAAAACAGTTGAACCACCCTGGGATTCAAATACTCCTAGCTTTGTGAAGACCTGAAGAATGTCCTTGAGAGACTTAATTTTTTTCTTAATGGCTGAGAAGGACACATTAGGTACAGAAAGGAAATCCATGAGGACCTGAGTTTAGTGTTGCTGACATCCCTGGCTGAGGGCGAGCCCTCATAGAGCCTTCACCTAGCTGGCTCAAGGCCCTCATTGGATCCCCAGCATGACAAAGAAAATCCTGGACCTTTGAGCTCTGTCTGGGTGGATAGGAGTTCTGCTTCTTGTATATGTGACTTGATACTGATGCTACGTAGACCTTGGATTTCATATTTTCTTACACTAATTTAACATTTTATATTAATATTTATAATGACACTAATATGAATTTCACCAAGATATCTTCATACATAGCACCCTCAATTCCCTTAAGCAGACTACTTTGAAAACATTTACTCTTCCCATCTGATTATAAAATATAAGAAAAGAAATTCATGCTTAGCCTTATAATCGATTAGTAACTCCAACAGCTTGTGCATTTCAAATTTAAGCAGATATAAATTACGCTAACAACTTTCATTCAAACACTGCATATATTCTCTCAGGAAACAGTGCTGAAGACAAAATGGGTATTTTTGAACTTGCTACTACAGGCTGATAATATACATAATAATAATCTACTTTCATCAATATCTGTGATGAAGACCCCATCACACAGTGTACTTGGCCCTTGAAGATAAAGGAAACAAGCATATATTTATTACCAATGGCTGTGATGACATTAGCTGTTCTGAGAGTTCCTGGAAATGCGGTTATTCTATCTACCTCTTGAGGGGACCGGTTGGTATTTACTGCCTCAGAGGCTGTGCTAAGTGGCTGGAGGAAGGGGTGGGATGGGGGCAGGGTTAGTTATGAGAACAAGATGTATTGCCATGTTTGCGGTGCAGGCAGAGAGAACATGAGCAGTCTCAGAAGGCAGCACATAAATCAGGGTGCTCTGACATCATTCTATAGGAGAGGTCTTCTAATGGAACTGCTTTTAGTGTCTCCGTGCGTCATAAAAAGCCCATTTGAAAAAC
This sequence comes from Zapus hudsonius, assembly GCA_004024765.1. NCBI lineage: Eukaryota > Metazoa > Chordata > Mammalia > Rodentia > Dipodidae > Zapus > Zapus hudsonius. The sequence goes on along the minus strand of PVHP010000787.1, from coordinate 20,541 downwards.
TGCAATAATAATTAGACATCTGCCAAATTTTCCGTGTTGACATTTGCTGGAGGACTGTGGAGTTTTCAGAAATCTGTTTTTTTAAAAGACATTTCTCAAATAATTACAAAAAGTCATTTAAAAAAAATCAGAGTATAATATGTGAACCCTACAAATAAAAAAAATATGAACACACCAGGAGGGAATGGGAAATTTCCACCTTAGTGAAATACATGCTGTAATTGTAAAATGGCTAAATTACTATTAGTACTTTAAAAGTTCTGAGACAGTCCCTGAAACATTTTACTTTGTAAAAATAAAATTGGAATTTGAGTTGCACAAAAATGTCTAAGAAATTAGCAAACATGGGACAAAGCTTATTTGCTTAATTCAACACAGTACATAATTTTATACTAAATATATTAAATTTTGATATATGTGATTTTTTTTTTGCCATCCCATCAGCAGAATATATTCTGGCTTTTTCAGAAATATTTTTTCCCCTGAACTTTACTAAGTGAATGATCTCACAAATTAGGATTCAGTAAAGGTTTTTTCCCCCCTCCGACCACTCATGAGCAATTACCGTTTTATTTTATCAGCATGTTTTGATTTGTTCTTATGTGTGAGAATAACATCTGTGGAGATTGTGAAAAATATACCTTTATAGTAGTTTAAGAATATTCTATGAATTTAAGAACATTATTTTCTTCCCAATGGAGAAGTAGATCCATTAAACTAATGTAACCTAGTTTACAAGTGGGTGTGCCTCTAGGGTTCAGTATTAATTGCAGATACACACGCATGCTCCCTTCACCGTATCCTGGATGTTCATCATGGCAGATGATTAGAATGATGACCAGGCAGGTATCTGACCTGACTGAAGAGGCACAGCTCCATTTCTATCTTTCTTCAGCTCCAGCTAAAGGTAGCCAGGAACAATTAAAGCCCAGTGGGCTTGTCTTTGCTTAAAGGGTATTTGTGACATACTACTGATAGGAGAAGTCTTTCTTTAAATGTTGAAAATAGAAATCTTAAGTATAGATTACTTGTGGCTCAAGAGTAGCACGTTTACTGTCTCTCAAATAGAAGTCAATATTTTATGCTGAAAATTAATTAGTTTATCTACTGAATTGTCTTTACTGGTATACTATAGTGGTCGTGGTCATGGAGAAATGATTCAAAAACATACTATAAAGTGTATACCTAGATGCGCAGTAAAACTAACCAATAAACATAATGCTTGAGATGTTGTGTGCCTTTCACAAGTATTCAAGGGAGCTATTTAGTTTAGAATTTATTATCAGGAAACTGTGTTTAGTATAATTAATTAACTATTTTATTGGATTTTATGAATATTTATTAAATTTTTTTTAAGAATGAGCACATAAAAAGGAAAAATACTTAAATCACATTCTCATGGTAATTATAAGTTCTTATCATGGTAATTTGTATATTTCTCTGTTTACAAGATTCATGATTTTGAATTTCTTATTCTGTACCAATCATTTGGCACACACATGCGCAAATACACACACATATGAATTCTACTCATGATGTATTATGTTTAAGTGACTTAGAAAATATAGTCAAAGAAATACTGTGTGGTTGTTTGAATAATGTCCCCCAATAGAATTTATTATATTTGTGTTTATTAAATTGTTAAATTGTCTCCAGGCTTCTGGCTGGAGGAAGTGTCACTTTGGCTTAGACTCCTTGGGACTGGACCTTTCTAATTTGGATGCAAAATGCTGGGGATAGATATGCAAAAGAAGAGCCAAACCCTGGTCTGGCAGTTCTGCATTTTGAGAATTACAGTGTGCTTGCTGGCTGGCTTCTGGAGGTGCTGTTTCTCTCTCTCTGCTTGCTTCTGTAAAAGGGGGCCAGCCTTTCCTTAGCTCCCCCTGGACCTGATAGTTTCAATAAAATTCTTTCCTCCCCAAAATCGTGCCTGGTTTAGAGATTCATCCCAGTGGTGTGTGACTGACTATAACATACTGTGTACATTCTGCATACTTTTGGCCTATGCTAAAAACAATTTTTTTTTCAAAATTCATTTTTTATTATCCCTGATGAGATACACTTAATGAACAAATAATGAGTTGTTATCCCCAGTTCCCCAATGCCCCTCTTCCCTATTCCCAATCAGCTGGATATCCTCCTCTGTGGGCAGTCTGGATCAGTCCTTGGGGTTGGGAGTTATGGATAGCCTAGGAGTCAGCCAGGTTTCATCTTAATTTGATGTTACTGAGGCAGGCAATGTCTCTGGGAGTTCTCCCCCAACATGGCTCTTACAATCTTTCTGCCCCCTATTCTGCTCAGTTCCCTGAGTCATGATGGGTGAGTATTAAGGCTGCTTTATTGTTGAGGTCTTATGGGTCTCTGTACTTCTGCTTTAGGTTGTGTTGAAAATTGTTGGTGTTTGTCTGGCTTATCCTGTGTTAACTGATTGGCTGTGGTTGTGGGTCTCTTGCTTATCCCAGCATTCTCTGCTGGGTGATGTAAAGAAGTTCAAATAAGCTAGAAGTAAACATCCTTTCCTGTGTGGGCCATGCAGGAAGGAAATTCCAGAGACTCAGTAAGCCATTAAGTCTGGGGAAGGGTTGTAAGACCCCACCCTAAGGCTATATAAAGGGGAAGAAATTCTCTCCTTGTCCCCTCCTGCCTGTTTGCTGTTCTGTGTATATGGCGTTGGTGATGGGTTTTTCTCTCTGTTTGGACCTGTGAAAGGAGAGCAGCCTCTTTTGCATTCTGGGACTTCCCCTGTATCTATAGCTACAAATAATTCCTTTCCTCCCATAAACTGTGCCTGGTTTGGAGATTCATCCCAGCGGTGTGTGGCTGACTGCGACAGTTGTTGTCTGTCTGACTTATCCTGTGTTAACTGATTGGCTGTGGTTGTGGGTCTCTTGCTTATCCCACCACTCTCTGAGGGGCTCCATGTGGATCCTCCATGGTAGGTCTGTTGTGGCTCATCTCTTGCCAGTATGTCAGCTATCAGCCTGTGGTTCATTGGTAGGATGAGCCACAGCTCTGAAAGATACAAGCAGAATCTCTATTGGAGAGTGAGATCAGTATAGGTTAACTGAGATACACATTTCTGAATTAACTAGATTCTATTGTTAGTAGCCTCTTTGTAAATCACTTATATAGTGTATCTCTCTGGAGTCCCAAGAGTTTGGTTCCTAGTGCTTTTCACCCTGAATCCCCAGTTCCAGTCAAGGGCTCCCCCTCACTGAGTGGATTATTTGTCCTAATTAAAAGCTGTTGATTGTCTCCCCCAGGCTTTGGCTTCTCCATTGCACAAGTGTTCCTTTCTTGGTTTGCTGTTCTCTCCCAGTATAAAGTGAGGTCAGCCTACTCATGGAGGCCGACTGTGTTTCATGTCAGTGGTCTCTGTTTACTCCAGCTGCCGTTGACCAGCTTCCCCTGTCAGCTTATGCAGTGCCTTCCAGCACTGCACTGACTACCATCTGGGGGCTGATTACCCTACTGGACCTCACAGGGTCTCTGGGTGCTGATAGATGGCTTTCTGTCATCTCTTCAGCAACAGGCTCCTACCTTAGGCCTGGGATGGGCATTCAAGAGCTTTGATAGAATCCTGTCTTGTTTTTGGGACCTCATGGTTCAGTGAGGAAAGGAGCCAATGACTGGGACCAGGAGTTGCCAGACTGATCAATTTTTCAAAGGCTTAGACTCTCTCCCCTTCTATTCATGACCCCTCTTGCCAGATGACTCCCACTACTTGCTCAATAGGTTATAGTATGCTCGTGAGGATTTTATGATTTTGAAACCATTTTGGTTTAGCTTCATGCTTAAGTCACCCCCCTCCCCCCATCCCTTGCCCCTCCTTCATAAACTCTCACTTCTCTTGACTGGTTTGTGTAGAGTTTATGGTTAACCTGGTTAGGAACCGAGGGGGCGTTTGACTCTGTTCTTTTGAGAGATCGCTTAGTAAGATCTGCTCCAAGTCAGACCATTTTTCTCTAAATTTTGATATGTCATTTTTCCTTTAAGCTGAGTAGAATTCCATTGTGTAACTATATCACAGTTTTTAATGATGAACTGTAGTTCCATGTATAAACTGAGATTTTTGAACAATATTTGGGTAGTTGTCTCTTTTATATCTTTTTAAGACTTGAGTAAATATAGTACAGAGACTGGGGAGATGGTTATGTGGAAAAAGTGCTTGCCATGCAAGCTTGAGGACCTGAGTTAAATTCCCAGCACCCACTTAAAAGCCAGCTTTGAAAGTAGAATGTGTCTGTCATTGCAGCAAGCCTGTGGTGAGGCGAGAAGTATAGATGAGAGAATCGATAGCTTATGGAGTAGATGGCTTGCTGACAGCAAGAGATCCTGCCTCAAACAAAGTGTAAGGTCGAGACCAACACCTGAAGTTGTCCTATAAAACATGTGTGTGCACACACGTACACAAACAAAGATAGATAAATTGAGTATAAATTCTATAATCAATTTAGATTAATGACTGAAATGTTTGTAAAATCCAACAGGGTTGTTCTAAATGAATCTTGAAAGCACTAAGAAATTTAATATTTCTAAACTTGTTTCCAACTGTGTACATTTAAAATGTCTTTTATTCTTATTTTTTATTCTTATTTAGCTCTGCAGGGATCACAGTGATCATGATTTTCCAGTGACACTAGAAGGGACTTTTCTTCTGTGATTATGGAAAAATACTTTACCCAGCAACACTGATGTAGCACAATAAAATAGGGCTCTTTGGTCGAAAAGAAGCTTTATATTCTTTATCTAAGGCTTTTATCCCCCCATCCTGAGTGAATAATGGGATTAAAAGATAGAGCTCCCAGCCTCCTCCCTCACTCCATTCCTAATCTCCACAGTTGAAAATTATGTACTCAGGGAAAAAGCTAGGTAGTCTTAAATAATTTGTATAAATTTTAGAAGTTTAGTGAAATTTAATGTTTCTAGATTGCCAAATGTCTGCCATTTGGAGTCCTCTTAGGCAATTGGTAGAGTGTATATTAATGATTTTATTCCAAACTCTATTTGTATTGACACGATTTAGGATGGAGATTATATTCATAGAACAAGTTACATTGTCATGTCATCAGTGTGCCTAGTTTCTGAGCTCACTCTTTCACACCCCCGGGGAACTATTCGATCCATCTAGGACACTAAGACACACCAAGCATGGATAACTACTGCATGCAGACTAATAGCTGATAAACATTTACCCTTGCTCTGCATATACTTCAAAAAGAACATTTCTAGGGGCTGGGGAGATTGTTCAGTGGTTAAAGTTGCTTGCTTGCAAAGCCTATTAGTCCAAGTTCAATTCCCCAGTACTCGCATAAAGCTGGATACACAAAGTAGTACATATTTTTTGAAGTTTATTTGCAGTGGCAAGAGGCCTTGGCACACCTATGCTGTCTCTAAAATAAAAAAAAATGATTTTTTTTTAATGTACATTTCTAAGTGTTGTCAGAATATCACAACTTTTCGTGTGAAGGGCAGCTAAATTAATACCTAGGGAGTAGTTATTTACCAGTTAAACTGAGCTAAGCGCTAGCTGGCTAGTTCCTAATTTATTTAATTTTTCACTCCAGATGTATGATTTCTAAATATGTACACAAAACATCTTGCTCTTTGGAAAAAAAAACAAATAAGCAATGCAATGTTATGAAATATGTTAATATAATATAAGTTTAAAAAATCAAAATAAAGGAAGTCTTCAGATATATAAAGATAAAAATAACAATGCGTAAAACATTTGTATTAAACATTTTAACTTCTACCTTTCTGGAAAAGTTGATTTATCAAATTTTCAGAATATAGTAAGAAATGTTATCTTTATAATTTTTAGTAATTTTATATATTTAGACCATACAGTTTAATAAAACTCAGAATTATTTTGGATAACAAATATCTGTAAAACAGCTAGTATTATGATACATCATAAAAAAAGTCTTTCCAAAAAGTTCTGCTAAAAATACCTTCAACCAAAACCTATGAATCACAAGTAATGAGAAAGGAGGAAAGATGAAAGTCTTAGCCATCTTGCATTGGAGACAGGGAAATTACACAGTAACCATCAAAGAGATTGAAGCATACTTACTGAATGGGAATTTTCCAGTTCATATTGCTGATTATATTTCATGATTCAGCCGCAAAGTATTTTCTGCAATTTAAATCATCGTCACAACTTATATGCTATCCTCTTAAAAATTTTGTTTAAAGTTAACTATAAAATAAAGAATACTACTGAAGAATGTTCACATCAAGAAAAATTTGTGCCCTAAAAGTCAGCAAGAAAATGAAATCCTTGACTTTCTTTATATTTAAGTGCACACACTTTGCAATATTTCTATCATAAAGCCATGGTATTCTAGATCCAACAGAACACAGCTCTTCGTTTGTTTGTATCTGTGGGAATTTCAATGAGCTAGAGATACTACCTGAACTAGGAAAGCTCATTACTGGAACAGTGGAGCATAACTGTCATGTTGCAGGCCTTCCAGATCTGACCATGTTTGCCTGCCTCACAGCCTCACCTTCCACGAGAGTGCATCCTGACTCTGCTCCCTTGCCTGAAGCAACACTGAAAGACCAAAGTTGTGCTTTTTGTCTGTACTGGTTGTGCTGGGTCTTCACTGACTGTCCGTGCAGATCCCTGTCCCATCTCGTGATCTGCATCGAGGACAGAATGAGGCAGAGGAGACTGGGGTGTTGTGTGCATAGACAGACGGACATGGGCTGGGAATTATTTAACAGTTTTCTCTGAGAAAACTAATTTCTGGAAAACTAATTTGTCATTTTCTGCAGTGTGAACACACTCACCATGGTCATTTTCATCCATTATTAAGTCAGAGTTGAAAATAAATATGGGCTGTCTTCTCACATAGAATTTTCAGTAAACTCGGGTTATTTATTTCTTTATTTTTGGAAAATTTGTGCGTATATGTATGCTTATGATATGTATGCATATGCTAAGGCATCCATGGGAATTCAGAGGACAACCTAGAGGTGTTGGTCCTCTCCTTCCACCTCGCTTATATAAAATCTCTCTTATCAGATTATAAAACATGGTAAAATATATTCAGGTTTTTAATTTGGTATATATGTATATATATTAATTTTATTAAAACATCTTTGTATTTTAATTTGCATATTTGCCATACTAAAAACTAGATGGCACAATGCCTGAAAATGTTGCAACTTTTACTCTCATTAGCTTTTACAATCTGTCTTCAGTAAATACTGGTGACATCATCTAGAAAATGCTGTAGCCTTAGTCCAGAGACATAGAATAATGAGATTTTAGGCCACCATGGCACTGGAAGTAGGGAAGAGGGGAAAGCCAAGGGTGATTTAAAGATATGGAGGACTGAGCAATTTCTGAAGGGAATGGAAGTCACTTTAGAAGAACATTTCATTTCTTAAGAGAGGTAAGCTAATTCACATATAATGGAAAGATCTAGAATTAGGACCAAATTTAGTAAGGCTTTAGATCAAGTGCTGCTAACTTTTTAAGTGTTTAGGTAAAATTATATGGTATTGAAGGTGGTTGTTGTGTTAGACTTTTTTTTCCCACTGCAAAAAAATCAGTGAGAAAACACTTTAACCAAACTTATATAGGCTTATGGTTTAGAGAGTTTGATCCATGGTTCTCTGGGTTTGTTTTTCTGAGCTAGAGATGATGAGTCAGAACATCCTAGTGACACCGTGAGGCAGAGGAAAGCTGCTCACATCAGGAAAGCAATTTGAAAGGAAAAAAGGGAGGGATGGAGGGAGAGAGAATGAGAATGAACCAAGCCCAGGGACTAGACACACTTCAGAGGCCTGGCGTGTCCTCAGTGACCTACTTCCTCCAACCAGGCCTCACCTGTTCCCCCATGCAGCTATGCAGACATCACATTAGTCCATGGAGGAAGGTTAGCACTTTCATGATCCATTCACCTCACAACAGCACCATTATCCAGGGAACAATATTCAATATAAAACCTGGTTTAGAGCACACTGCATATCAAAATCCTAACAGTAGTAGATGAGAGTTCAAACTAGCGACTTTCACTGAATAAATGGTGAAGGGTATGAAAGAAAAGTTGGTGAATATAGATTATAGGGAAAAATGAATTTGTTTTGAGAAAAAAATGGAAGAAACTGGTATAGGAAGATGGTATAATGGTATAGTTTGATATGTTTTGAATATCACGTTTTCTACTAAAAACTAGGGAAATAAATAATCCATGGCAAAACATTTTATTTCCTAATGTAATGTTGTATCATCTGAAAATACAATAACAAATGCAACTTCTTTAAAAGGACAAGATTAGCTAAGTGTAATGGTATACACCTTTAATCCCAGCACTAGGGGTGGGGGTGCAAAAGTATGAGGATCTCAGTGAGTTGTAGGCTAGCCTGGACTACAGAGTGAATTCCAGGGCAGCCTGGGCTAGAGTGAGACCCTACCTTAAAAAAACAAACAAAAACAACCAGACAAACAAAAGGACAGGATTAATGTCTAGAGAGACTGGTTAAGCTGGCCCTGTGAGCACAATTTCTATCTCTTCTTTTTTCCCCCTTTCTTCTTTAAAATATCTCTTTATATTTACCATGTTCATGTGGGCTCACTTAAATTTACTGGTGGTTAATTTATAAACTGTTCAGCATTGTGCTCTCTTGAGGGAATACTGATTTTTAGTTGGTTTTGGTTTTGAAATTTAAGAGAGTTTAAACAAAGCTCTGAGTTACAGAGTCCTTTTTTGGACCACACTTCAAAAACAAAATGTGATTTCTTTTTTTATATATCCTTATTATCCTTAATTAGATACATTGTATGAGCAAATCTTATGATGGTACCCCTTTTCCCTCCTCCCTGTCCCCAACCTACTGGGGGCTCTCCTCGGTGGGCATACTGAATCAGTCCATGGAGTAGGGGTTTATGAAGACCCTATTGTTGAGGAGCCATGGAGGCTCCATTCTGTGAGGTCCATCTGTCTTTATTCAGACTGAGGTTCCACATCTCCATGATTAAGAAAAATGGGACAGCAGGATTGCTGTAAATTTACAGGTCAAAAGAAGCTCAGTGGTTTAAGTTTTGTTCCTTTAAGGTCTGCAACTCCAGCTGATCCCTTTGGAAACCCAATATTGCTTAATAAATCCTTTCCATCATTCAAATACCATTCTCATGAAAGGTGACGTGTCTTCAGAGAATAGAAGTTTCTATAGTAGATGTCTTAGCCCATTCCATGCTGCTATGACAGAATGCCTACAGCAAGTGGGAAATTTATAAAGAATAGTTATTATCTTCTAAGATTTGGAGGCTGGAAAGTTTCCAATCAAGGACTGTTTACCCAGTGGGAGTTTTCATGCTATATCAGCTCATAGACAAAGAAGAAAAGGAAAAGAAAAAAGAGAGCAAGAGATGGAATTCATCATAGCCTCAAACCCTTTCATAGTGTCCACTTTTATATTCATGTGTACAGACCCCTTGGGACCTAAACACTTTACCTTAGGCCCCACCTTTTAGCATGGCTATATTGGAGATTGAGTTTCTCATGTTTGCTTTCTTTGGAATAAGTCAAACCACAGGATGCAGCAAAGGACAAAAATTTAAGTTCCTTCTAAATGTCAACATGGGTCTTTGTTGGGTAACATCCAAAAGAGTTCACCTTGTTTCTCCACTGTGGGTGGTTCAGGTGCTCCAGAGCCACGGTGTGTCGCAGAGCTAGAACTGCACTAGTGTTCCATGACTGGAATTGTCCCAGTCTTTTTGCAACAGACACCAACGAGTTATTAGATGAGATATTTACATAGGTCCCAATCCCATCTGCCTACTCTAAGGCAGTGAATTTGAGCTAATAGTGTTATGGTAGATCTCTCATGACATACTGGCTTTTGATGGGGAGAGAAGGAGAGGTCTATAGGCTCTTTGGTGGTCTTTGCACACTTTAGGGAACATTAGGCAGGGAAGTGAGACAGGTTATGGAATGGAGTATACAGCATTTAATGGTGCCCCTCTTCTTGATCTTCAAGCCTATATGTACTCTCCTGCCCTTTGCTAAAGGCTGGATCCATGAACTCATTGTTGATGAAAAAGTATGGCCACAATGGTGGAATGTCACAATAGAGACTAGACCCTCATTTATCCTCACATGCCTTCACTTTCTGTAATAGCAATCAGATGCCATGCTTGGAATCACTCTTTACAGAGCCTGTGGAATGACAGGGGTGCCTGTTAGTAACAGCAGGGAGCAAGGATCTTACCCTTAACCACATGACTAAGCTTGGAGGATCCTCCCCTAGGCCAGCTCTGACATGACTACACCCTCACTTGACATCTTGATTACAGCCTATGAAAGAGCCATAAGAGAAGACTGCATCCAGATCCCTTCCCCACTGAAAATAAAATGCCAGTTTTAAGCCACTAAATTCTGATGTCTCTGTTTATACAGCTATAGATAAGTAATACAGAGCCAATCTACATTTATCAACTCCACACTCACAGATGTATACATCCAGAATTAATTGCATATTGACCTAGGTAAACATCTCAAGAATGATTGTGTCCATCAGGTTCCAGGTGGGAAAGAGTTGAGTTCTCAAGAGACATAACTGAGAATAGTACAATGAAGGGACTATTGACTGAGAGGTAGAAAGGAATCTAGGACGTGACCGTGGAGGGTGAAGTACTCAGTACTAGCTGTAATGGAAGCTCCCCTAACCCTGTAGGCTTGTAGGGTCCTCAGGATGTTCTTGGTGCTGAGAAAAAGGAGCCACATTCCCTGCAGGAGCTATAGGCTCAGAATGAAGTGACTGCCGGAGTAACGCCGGTTCAGGGATGTCAGAGAGGGATAGCCAGGGATTGATGATTCTTTCCTCCTACTTTTACACATCCTCTCTCCATATTTGTCTAAAGCCCTCTGGAAGCCGGGGGCAAGTAAACCTGGGGTTTGGGAAACAGTACAGAAGTGGGTTAAGGATCTTCTGGTATGAAAAGGGACTAAACTACACAAGTGATATAGAAGGTTGGATATTGAATGTAGCCTGACAACAAGGAGGGAGTGGAGTGTGTTCTAGACACATGTATGTTAGTATTTAGGCATCAGTGTGTTGTCACTTTATTCTCATCCTGGGCGAGATGCCCCATCCTCTTTTGCAGCCTGCCATAGAAACTAAACACATGCAGTTGGCTTTCAAATCCAGCTCATCCAAACCTTGGGAACACTTAGTTTTGTGGTCTCTGGAACTTCTCACTGTCTTGGGAGAATAGTGCTGACAATAGTAGAGATGCTTCTAGAGGCACAGGGTCCGAGAATGCCTCTGTGGAGAAGAGATGACTAGCAACTAAAATCACTCAACATTTAAAAAAAATGAAATAAATGGTTTTTCAAAGCTTTTTCCCTCTTGCAACCTAGCCAATATTTACTAATTCAGTGGTTTAGAGAAAAAGTATATTAATGAGGCTTCCTCCATCTCACAGACATCACTGGCTACTTTGCCTTAAACACAGCTAACTCTGTATCAAAATTTATTAGTGTTATCTAAATTAGATTAAGATTTTGAAGAACCAACAGAAACCCTCTAGTTTAAAATCTCTAAACAACATTCCCAGTGGGGAGACTGTGTTTTTTTCCAAAATGGATAAACTAATATCGTCAATCTTATGCTTTTAAAAATGTGTCTTTAATGCTTCTCCCACTGGGAAATGTGGCATATAATGTTCCTCTTCTTAAATCTGGAATGCTTATGACTCCAATAAAGTCATTCAATGTGATTCCCAGGCTGGGTTTTATGGGCCAAGCTCTACCTCATTCTCTTGGAGAAGCTCTTCTGCTGTGGCAGACTGTGAGGAAGTATTCATTTGTATGCAAGGGCTGTTCCTGTGGGCAGCCTTCAGGAAGTCCCAGAAGGCACAGGCAAGAGCCATGGAAAGCAGCCCTCAGGCAGTAGGATGTAAGAAATAGGAGGATTTCATAATTATAACTATGGGGCAATGTTTTTTGTATGTTTCCTGGTTTCACTCCATGGCCATGGCCATGTAGGTAGCAGAAATTTTATGGATATCTCACTACTATATGTTGGCTGTGTGTAGGGCAGATGACATTAGTTCTACATGTTGAGAGAGAGAGAGAGAGAGAGAGAGAGAGAGAGAGAGAGAGAGAGAGAGAGAGAGAGAGAGACTGACACAGAGATGCAGGCAAGGAATCTTATTTAAAGAGTCCAATGGGCTTTTGGGCCTGATTTAAATAAAATGATGTTTAATGTGTGGTAGTTCAATTGGAAGCAACTTGAGAATTTTACATGTGAACAGTATTTTGAGAGCCCAGAGGATCCTGGGGATCGCCTGCTTAGTAGCCTCACCAAACTGGTGAGCTCAGGTTTCACTAAGAGACCTTGTCCCCATGTGGAGAATGATTGGGGAAAACACTTGATAATGACTTCTGGCTTCTACATGCAAGCATGCAAATGCCCATATGTATGCACACATACACAGATGCACACGGTTGCAAACACACATACATAAGTATGCATGCTATGATAGTTAAGTTTTGATGTCAACTTGACCTTTCAAGTAATCTTGGGTGAGTCTCTGAGGATGTTCACAGGAAGGCAGCCACTTAGTAGGGGGCAGGATGTAAAGAAGCTCAAAGGAGGTAGAAGTAAACATCCTTTCCTGTGTGGGCAGTGCAGGAAGGAAATTCTAGAGACTCAGGAAGCCATTAAGTCTGGGATAAAATTGCAAGACCCCACCCTACGGCTCTATAAAGTGGAAGAAATTCTCCTGCCTGTTGTCTGTTCTGTGTGTGGTGTTGGTGATGGGTTTCTTCCTCTGCTTGGACCTGTGAAAGAGGGTTGGCCTCTTTCGGTGTTATGGAACTTCCCCTCCATCTGTAGTTTCAATAAATACTTTCCTCCCCCAAATTGTGCCTGGTTTGAAGATTCATCCCAGCTGCCACAGCGGCATGTGGCTGACTATGACACATGCATACACACACCCCACACATACAGAAAAGGAATCTCCAAACATACCTTGCTTTATATGCTCCTCTTTTAAGGTATCTTCAAAAGTCTTCCAATTCAAAAGGTCTCTTGTCCTTGCACTTTTGATTTGTGATCATAATGCATGTGATGTAATGCCACTTTTGAGACAGGATATGCAAAGCAAAAAAGACTCTGCCTGGTAACCTTGAAAATTTTGAACTCAAAAGCCAAGAAACATTGCCCTGATCAGAATCTGTACCTAAAGCCTAATGAAACCTTTTTGGTTTCAGCTCCTGTGTATTTCATTACCTCTAGAATCTTCATTCCCCTGGCTGAACTATCACACATCATGGAATAAAATAGAACAAAATGGAAACAAAGCAATAAACTGCTATAATCCCTGCTTTGCTCTGCTCACCTTGGGTACTTGCTCAGCACAGTCTTGGAATGCAATAAAGTGGTTTTTAGACCATGAAGTTTTAGGAAGGAAAGTTTGTTCTGCAGCTATGAAAACTCAAGCACCTTGTTTCTATTTATAGTCCATTTTACAGTGGATGAATTTTTGAAGCAACTGACAGTGAAGACTTTGGAAAAGTTAGCACCTTCACAATCCTTTGGTCATTTTTCTGCTATCAGTCTGCTAATTCAAGATTACTACATTTATTACCAAAATCCTCATCCTAATTACTTACATTACTCTTTACTTCATTAACTAAACTATGTTAGTTGACCCTTAATTGCCACCTACATGTTTATCTTGAGTGTATAGGCATAGCAGAAACAATACTCATATTCCTATTTCATACCAGTCATATCAATATATATATATGCTTATGAAGAGAGATAGAGAGATAGATAGATAGATAGATGGATAGATAGATAGATAGAGAGAATTGGAGGATACCTAACAGATGGATATTTGTAGTATAAAAATTAGTTGAGGCATCAGGAGACCAACACTTAGTTTGCAGCTCTTTTACTTGCTAGATGCATGTCATTGAAACCTCACTGAAATCCTAAATGAAAGTTGTTTTGTCAAGTTAGGGACAGTTTAAGATTTAAGTAAGGTAAAATAGTAAAACTTTATTAGAATATCTAATGCCAAAATATGTGAGGTTGTTTCGATACTTATGCTCAATGTATGGAATCATATTTTGTCAAAGCTTCCCGTATTTATTGTTAGGCTTGAAACTTTGAGTTTTATTTGTTGCTGAGGATTTTTCAGGGCAGGCAGGAATACTACAGAAGTAGTGTCAATATTAGATAAAAGACATTATATACAATGATACTTTTGTTGACTTCCCAGATGTTGAGATTTGCTGAGTAGAAATCTTCTTGAAAGAATGTGGACCCACCCTCAGTGAGAAATCATTTCTATAAACAGTGCTTGCCTTGTTTAAGGGTCTCAAATGGGACTTGTTTTGTCTGTGAAATACATGAAACCACACAACTTCCAGAACCACAGCTAAACTGAAGAGGGAGACAGGGGTAGTGCTAGATCCATAAGAGTGGTTGTTGCATCTTTTAACCAAGTCCAAAAAATTGGGATTTTTTATAACTCACAGAAATGTAACAAAACTGTGCATTGAATCAACTGTATAACTTATGAATCATATATCATTTTTCTATGTGTCCTGTGACAGTGTACATATGTTTTTTTCAAGGTAGTAAATAAGTCATGAATAATGAATATGTTTTTATGGAAAAATGATTACTATAGTATCAATGTATTCTTGAGTAGTATTTTGGATGGTTTGTCTTGCTTCTCTTTGTAGATTAGGAACCTTTTTTTCTTACCTTATGGGTGCCTCCTGATTGGTTAAGGCAGCCTTTTTTTCCCCTGCTTTACTGTGAGATGTTTGCATAGCAAGGGTAAGTCATATGTGGAGAAAGTCCAGTTAGATGTTGTCCAGGGATGACAAATGAAGTTGCTACCTCAAATCCTGCAGTTACACAGTTACATGCATGGATTGTTAATTACCCTCTGGGCTAATGCATCGTTCTTAGTGTGTTCAAAGTAATGGCGTTTTAGTGGTTTACCTGCTGTACAGGGCTCAACTGTGTGCCTCACACTGTTTGCCTCTTTCCTAATTCTAAGCAATGTTCAAATGCTTGGCTGTAATAAGTCATGTCCCACTCCATCCCCTCCTTTAGTGGGGGATTTCTTTCAGTAGAAGCTAATTTGACTTACAATACTTAGAAGTTTTGTTTGGAATTTTATCTGAGAAACCTTTTGATAGGAATGTTGAAAGAAAACCTTTAAGAAAAGTATCTCACACTCAAGAAATATTGTTACAAGATTTATTATCTTGCTCTGGGACACAGAGAGGGACAAATATTGAGGCTAATGTTTGGTGTGATTCTACCTCGAATGTCAACTCATTTTCAACTGGATTGAGCAAATGAAGGCAGTTAATGAAAGGTCTGAAAGATCATATGCATGAAAGGTCTGCATGTCTGGATTTGGAAGTGGATTGAACTGAAATATCAAAGAAAATCATTAACAAATATTTTCCCTCAACTTCTGAGCTCTGACTTTAGCTGTTTAGGAACTTCGTTCCAATAGTGTCCTGCATTATGGCTTTTGCTAATAAAGGAAAGGTTTTTGCAATCACAAATTATGTTGTATTTTAATTTGTCTTGTAACATTTTCAATACATTTATATTACATTTGATTATATTTACCCAAATACCCCTCCTTTATATCACCCCCTCAGTCTCACTACTTCTTATCATTTAGCAATTGAGCGAAGGAAATAACTCCTTGTCTTCAGCAACTTTTTCTGTCATTAACCCCCTAGGGAGGGCAGGGACCTACCAAGCCCCTCTCTCATCCATAACAGAATGTTTATTGGCTCCATCCTGTGCAGGTCTTGAGCAGTTTACCACATCAGGTTTTAGTTCATGAGTTCAGTGGCCTGGTCATATCTAGATGACAGTTTTCCACATTGCTCTTCCTCCAGCTCTCCACATTGTTTCTTGACTTTTCTTGAGCTCTAGAGAGAAAGATTTATATGTCTCATCAAAGGCCTAGGACTCATCTGTCACTTCTTTTCAGCACTTGATCAGTTATGATTCTCTGCATTGACTGTATTGTTAGACTCTCTTTTCAGTCTGATGTAGTATTTTAGCCTCATAAATCATTGCCAGGTTTCTTGTATTTGATCACTTAGTATCATCTTTGTAGCTAATGAAAGCCAACTTCTTAAAATATTTTTTTTTCTGTGCTCCGAACTTTATGTTCTTTTCCTATACCTCACTGGTTTTTCCTTGTGTTATTATGCTATCTCTTCTGTTAGAGCTGTAAGTGTTGAAATGGCCCAAGTGAAATCCTTGAGTAATCTGGTCCTCGATCTCTGCATATGGAGATACACAGGTAAAATCAAATAACATAAAGGGAACAATTCAGTGACATGTAACACATTTACTGCATTGTACAACAATCTTTCTCTTCTTCTAACAACCTGATGAAAAAAATTACCCTTCCCCCCTTTGAGTAGTATGGCAC
This sequence comes from Zapus hudsonius, assembly GCA_004024765.1. NCBI lineage: Eukaryota > Metazoa > Chordata > Mammalia > Rodentia > Dipodidae > Zapus > Zapus hudsonius. Next base: position 4,088 of record PVHP010000787.1, on the reverse strand, counting down.
CTTTGTTGAAAATCATCTTTGTTGGTGATAGATATTTGGGTTGATCTCTGGGCTCTCAATTCTGTCTCACTGATTATACCATTCTTTTGCTAGTAGTAGTATCATGTTGCTTGACTGCTTTATACTTTCAATATGCTTTGAAATAAACAAAAATGAGTACTGTGAATGAAAAAAAGAGATAAGATATCATGCCTACATTTATAAAACAACTGGCTTTTCTCTGGGGTGTGTTCTTGTTCATACTTGCTCACACTGAAGGAAGCCACCTGCCTTTTAGAGTTATGTGTCAAGAAACTGAAGCGAAATTCAGTCCAACACCTTTGCATGACTGCATTTTGTCAAAAAACACTTGGTTGATATTGGAAATGGACTATTCCCTAGATGAGACTTCAAATAAGACCATAACCCCAGACAATTTGGCTACAATATTATGAAAGATTACGAATGAGAAGGCATTAGAATCCCAACCAGCGGATATGTTAAATAATAACAACCTACCATGTAAACTGCCATGTTTGGCTGAAGTTTATTATGCAGTGGTAAGTGACTCACTTGACTCTCTACATCCATGGGTTCTGAATTCTTATATTCCACCAACAGGGAATGATAAGTATTGGGTAGACATTTTTCTTGTCATTGTTCCATAAATAATAGTACATGCCAAAAACTCAGGTAGCACCTACATTAGGTAATAAAATCATCTAGAGGTGATGTAAAGTGTATGTAGTAAGATGTGTGGTGAAAAATGTTATACTTTTTTTGGTGAGATGTGTGATCATCCATGGATTTTTATATCTATGATGGGTCCAGGAAACTCACAGAATCCAAGGAATAACTGTATAATGACTACAAACATGAACTCCATGCTCATGATATTATAATCTAATATCCATCACTCTTCTCTCAAAATTAGTAACTTCAACATTTACTACATGTTATATATGTATATTCAACATTATCAGGACTAAAACAGAACTTTATTTTTTTTTCAGACAATGACACTAACATCTACTTAGATAAAAAAAAAAAAACATTACTTTTTACTCCCCCAATCATTCTCATATTGATATAAATTAGGAGCAAGGTAGCACTCTCTCTCTCTCTCTCTCTCTCTCTCTCTCTCTCTCTCTCTCTCTCTCTCTCTCTCCTAGGTAGTTAGGAAATGGACCCACAAAACATGGATGTCACCTTTCCTGTTCTGGCAGGACTAGACCTTGCTTCTGATTAAGTCTCATCCAAGCCAAGAACTTGAACATCGGACTCCTGGTTTTCTTTTTCTTTTTTTCTTTCAACTTTTGCAGGGTTTAGCAAATGTGGGCTGGTCCTTCCTGAATTGGCATCTTGAGCCCAACCAACCAATCAGGTCCCTTCCTTACACACCTGTGCCTGGTGTTGAGGCTCTTTCCAATTGGATGCTTGCTTCATATAATTGGCCCTTATCCACCTGTGTGTGGCCTTTAGCCTTTCCCCCTTAGCCTTTCCTCTCCTGAAAGAAAGAGATGAGAGGAGTCTCCTCTGTCCTCCTTCCTCCTTCCCAGCCTATCAGGAATGGGGAGAGATTCTCTTGGCTTGGGTGTTTTTCTGCTTTGCTTTCCCTTTTAATCTTAGCTCACCTTAAAAGAAATCTCATAATCTACCCTGCCCTTGAGTCTGCATTTTTAATTCTTTGCTAGCATGGATAAGAACCCAAGACTAGAGAGCTGCTAATGTGGACATTAAAATCTCACAGGGGTCTGTCCTGCATCTCATCAATATGTGAATTTCAACTTTCCTTTCTAACATTCTTCACACTTTCTTCATTGTCTTCATCCACACCTTTATCTCTTCGACTCATACATGTACTGGAGCTCATGTACCAGCCTGTGAATGCTGAGAGTTAAGTTTCAGGAATTTTGTGAGCTAGATGCTAAACCTTTGGAAGCTAGCATAGAGGGATATTTTTCATAAAATCTTCCCCTGCCCTTCCCCCTTGCATGTTCAGTGTTTACCAGAATCCTGGCTCAGTTCGATTCCTCACTGGCTTTGCATATATTGTTTTTTTCTTGAACTCTGTCCACATCTTGCTTAACTACCATCACAGTAGTCACAGTAATGATTCTGAACAAAAGAAACCCTCAGACTATGTGATTTCCCTGCTTTCAACTAGCCAGTGTCTCTCCATTATACTTTTGTGGTGGCCTTGCTCAGCTTGTCCTGTGGTTTCTAACTCATCCCTGCCTGTGCTTAGGAATTCCGGTCTGTCTTTCTTTCATCCCTATTTTATGGCTGTGTTTTACTTCTCAAATGCCTTCCTGATGATCTCAAGACCAGAGGCAGACAAAGAAGCAACAGCCCAGCAAATACTGACCTAGCTGCCACAATTGCATGAAGAATTTTTTTCTTCTGTGTCCTTTCCAGTGCTTCAGCACCTGGAGTGGGTCTTCAGTGATAGACCTCAGAAGGCAAAGCCAGCATCTCACCAGTTCACAGACTGCATGCCAATTGCCTACTCATCTGTGTGTGACTGAGGCAAATCACTCTTTTCCTGGTGCCCTAGGAGTGCCACAGGGGCCTTCCTATGCGTGAATGTGCAATCATCCTGAGAACATTAGCTTTTGTACTTGTTCCCCTTGTCTGATGTAACTAGCTCTTTTTTCCTTGATCTCTGAATCTAAACACCGTCTTCCAATGAGTGTTTACCAGTTGACTCAACTTCCAATCTGAGCAAAAGCTCATAGCAGTTTCTTTTTTGCAAAATTCTGGTTATTCTATGTTATTTTTCCTTAATTTTTTGATTGTTATCTTCTCACAACAATATCACAAAGCTTCCAAAGGAAAGATAATTCTTGCAGAGCCAGTAGAAAGGACTCAATTGCTATTTGTTCAATGAATGATAACAACTTTTTAAATGGTATTTCACATTGTGTATCAGTTACTGTGATTATTACTGTAATCAAATTCCTGACAAGAATCAGTTTAATGGAGGAAGGGGGATTCTTTCCGTTATGGCAGAAGGAGTGAGAGATAGACTTTTCATACCATATCCATATTCAAGAAGGAGAATATAAACAGTAAATAGGGATGGACCATCCCCAGAGACCTTCAGCATGGGTGTATTTCCTATAGGTTTCATAACCTTTTAAATATTGCCACCAATTGGGGGTCAATTATTCTGACTTGTGAGCCTATTTTTTTTAAATAGAATTTTTCTTGGGAGACCATATTTCCTATCATAGAATGGCTTGAATACTTGGAACAAAGGCTGATGGAGGGAGAATTAAGTGAAAGAAGTTGAAAGAATATGTGAAATTCTCTTAGATATGGTATGACACTCTCCAAAACTCTTTCCAGTGTTTTCCTAAAGTTGTTAATTTGCAAAAGTAAAAGATAACATTTTGCCTTAGGGTAGACTCACTTTTACTTGTATTTTAATTTGAAAGCAATACTTCTCTGTGTAGGAAACGATGGTTGTCTCCTGGCTTCCTTGAATATGCACTAATTATAAAGTCATTTGCTTCTCTGACTCAAACAATGTCAGCTATATAACCTGTGTTCTCATATCCTTCTGATATCACCTGATAAGCAGAAATAGTCAGTAAAGGCACCAAGGATCTTGCGAGGCACAAAATAAGAAAATATACAGAACTCGTTGACATTAAATGCAGCTGCTTCCTAGAAGAGCTTTTCAGTTAGATGATTGGAAAGAATTTCTATAAATTCTTGAAGAAGGAATTTAAAAACATCTATGCTTAATGTGAATATTATGATATCCATATTATACAAATATGAGTATATATAAATAGTATAAATGTTAATAATAATTTCACATTGCTACTTAATTGTTTCTGAGCAGTATAAATTATATGTTAAGTGGCAACACTGAAAAGAAGAAATTCAAATTAGAAGCTAATTATAATGTGCTAAATTAATTTTTCCTGCAGGACTATCTATATATTGTAGGTTAACTGTGTTATAGAAAAAACATGGTGATAGGAAATTTTAATTTCTTATTGTTCTCTGATAATAAAAACATTACCTACTAACTGTAGACATTTTGGGGAGTATATTGAAAACTATTATTGGCAATCTCACATGTTATCTACAGTTAA
>PVHP010000786.1:0-127379 GCA_004024765.1 Zapus hudsonius | reverse complement strand
CATGGCCCCATCGGGCTCCATGCAGGCAACCTTGCACACCTGCTTCACATGCCGATGGCCATTTTTCAAAAACAAAACTGTGTTGCAAATCCAATGACCCTCTCTTTCTAACCAATCTCCATTCCACAGAACCAGGTGGGCTACCAACTTGTTAATCCAGGGGGGATCAAAGCATTCAGGCCCCTTACTTCAAAAGTCCTCATTCTTCCTGTTGTTCCAATGCAGACCAGCTGGCTGAATCTCAATGGTTGTAATCTCTCAAACAATTGCAGGTGAACGGGCAGCAGTTTCGACCCAAAGATCTTTCTTTCTGTGCCATCTCCATCTGCTCACACCAGTCCATCTTTACGTAAAGCAACCCTGAACAGGTTTCCAGTACACAGGCAGGCAGAATGCAGCAAGCCTCACACGCAAACTGCTTCTGGCACAGTCCTGACCAAGTTCTTTCTCCCCCTCATAAGCCAAACCTCACAGTCCATAGTTCTCATTACATTCAGGTCTTTTAACTCTGACCATCACGCTGTACTCACAACACTGCGAGGCGCCTCTTAGGCCTGGAGTTCAAATCCTTCCACATTCCTCCTGTAGATCACTTCCAGAAAACCAAAGCCACAAGACCAGGGTTCCAGCAGCAACAGATGACCCCACATCCTGGTACCAAAACTGTTGGGGTCAGCTTTCTAGTTGCTGCCCAGAAAGAACCCAAACAAAAGCGTCTTGTAGAAGAATGGGTTTATTTGGCTTAGGGACTCGAGGGGAGACTCCATTCTGGCAGGGAAAACGATGGCATGAGCAGAGGGCTGGACATCACCTCTGCCACAGCACTGCAAACAGCGTCAGGAAGGTGTGCCAAATACTAGCAAGGGGAAGCTGGCTTATAACCCCATAAGCCCGTCCCCAACAACACAGCTTCATCGAGGTTGTAAAACCCAAACTGCCATCAGCTGAGGATCGATCTATCAGAACACATTCAATTGTTTGTGGGGGACACCTGGATCAAACCAAGACTGTCCGCCCCATTCTTTTCTCCTAATGACTGATGCCTGAACAGGGGGTCTTCGGGTTCTTTCATAGGATCCACCTTCTTTCATGACCACCCTGCTAAGGTTTAGTTGTAATGAGCTGAAAAGATCAATAGCGATCACAGGCTGCTTGGGACAGACAGCCTTGTGGGTAATCATGGGACACCTTAGTTATCATTGCCACTCAAACTAGGATGAGATGTATGTTTGTGTGTGTGTGTGTGTGTGTGTGTGTGTGAGAGAGAGAGAGAGAGAGAGAGAGAAAGAGAGAGAGAGAGAGAGGCAGAGGGAGAGAGAGAGTTGTCTGAATCTAAGAACTTTGAGGCAAAATTCCTCCCACAACTCTATCTTGTAGAGCATTAGTAAGTCACAAGTATATGATGTTATGAGTATCTTCACTTCTTGTTCTTTGGGTCTTTCTGTCCCTTCACTGTGCCTCAGTGGAGCTCAGTCATAACCCTGAGCTGTTCACATTTACTAGTAAAATGATAGTCTTCTTGGAAGATCTGCCAAATGCCTGTGCTTTACTGGTGCTCTTGTGGGCAATTTTTTTTAAATGTTGGCCACAGATCTTCTTCAGAGTAAACAGTGAGTCATTTAATAATCTAGAACCAAAAGGACATTCAGTTCTGTTTGATCTGAACCTAACTAGAGGAAATTGAAAATTAATATCACCCTGTATTTTACAAATGGCCCCCTTTAAAATTCATTATATTTAATAAAATAATTTACATATGATGTAGCAAGTTATAAAACAGAATCAAAAGAAAAATTATGATTATTATAATATATCTTAATTTGTCTAAAATGATGGTTTGTATTGTCTTTCAAGTTTCATAAAGCTTTCCCCAGAGCAAAGCAAAATAGATGCTAGACTTTTCATAAATATACTGTCTTTGGCAACATAAAGCCATGATGTTATCATACTCTGCTCTTGTTAAGTCCATGTGAACTTACCATAATGGGGTTATTGTGTATCCCTAATAAGAATCATAGACTTAACAAAGGCTTAAAACCACAGCTGGTAGCCAAAATAGCAACGATATCTCATTTGACCTATATTGATCCTACTCTCCGATGGAGATTCTGTTTGTATTATTTAGAATGCATTCAGAGAGCCAGGGACAACTCAATTCCACCCACAAGACATTGGATGATGGCTGACATCCTGGCAGGAGATAAACCACACCTAGCCTTCACACAGGGCCCAAATGAAACCTATGAGAAAGTGATGAGACAAACAGGAGACCAATCACCACAGCAAGTCTGATAACCCATGAAAGGTCAAAGGTGACACACACCAACGAAACCCAACACAACACAAGGCAAAGATCTAGAGATACTTAAGATCTCAACAATAAAGCTGACTCAAAACTCACCCACTATGACTCAGGGAAGTGAGTAGAACAGTGGGCGGAATGATTTTAAGAGCCATGTGGGGAAGAATATTCAGAGACACACCCCCCAGCAACAACACCAAAGGGGGAAGAAAAAAAAAAAAAAAACAGAAAGAAAAACTGGCTACCTCTGGTACAGTTCATAACCCAATAACCTATGGACAGATCCAGTACGTGCACCAAGGAAGGACCCCATCTATTAGGGCATAGAGAGGAGGGAAATGAAGACACCTTTACAAGAGTAGCTCATACAATGTATATACTTATTCATAACAAAGATATGAAAAAAGAATAAAGAAAAGATAACTACTTAAAAAACACATCTGGGCATTGTAGCACAGGTCAGTCTTCCTATTGCTCTAGTGATTAAGGCACTATAATCAAGTTCAAAATTATCCTGGACTAAATAGAGAGACCCTGTCTCATTAGTATATAAATAAAACTACCCCTTGTTTGTTTTATCCATAATAGATACAAAAATCCTTACAATACCAATTTTTCATTTTGCAGCAATATGGTGCATTGATTTGCTTTCCATTATCACCATGAAATAGCATTTTACTAATAACAAAAATTCTGACTCGAATAAAGTATTCAGGTTTTGCTGAAAAAAATACTCTCAATTTTCATTTTGTGTTTGTGTTTTTTCTTAATTGACAACCATTGGAGCTGAAAGTGTTTATGCTTTAAACAAGTAGAGGTAAATCTAATTTGTGTGGTGTGGGCTTTAACTGACAAATGTTAGACATTGACCTTTTCAGCAGAAATTTACTTGGAAGTCCTAAGTGAAGCTCTGTTTTAAGCTAAATTTGTCAGCAAGACATGATTAAATTCACTTAAATGTAGATCAATTGTACATATTAGTAAATAGAAACTAAAACTCTAAATGGTGCCCATAAATACAAAAAAATTAAAAAATTGAGAATGTGAGGGTTAAGGTGCTTCATCTGTGTAGAGTGGAAGATTTTCCTAAATATAAGATGAAGAGATTCTTTATTTCCAGAGAAACATAGATAGAGCTGGGATACCATACCACCTCAGAACTCCATCTGAAAGAATAGTCCTTCTATGGAAGGATTTTGGATATTCAAAAAAGCTTTAATGATGGACTTCAATGCCCCACTTTCTTTATCACTGGAATTAGTGTCAAAATGTGTTTAGGATGATAGAAAAAAATGAAGGAGAGAAGGAGAGAGTAAGGACAGGGAAAAAGAGTAAACTTTGTGAACTTCTCTAGATGCAAAGTAGCTCATAGAACTAGGAAGAGCCAGCAGTGCTGTAGAGATATATTGTGGTCAGAGAAATGACTGATGTTCTCAGCAGGGAGAATATCAATTTATTGGCTCAGAACTCCAGCTATGGTCTATCATGAAGTTCGAACAAGATTCGATGCCTTGATTACAGATGCCAATATATAAAAATAGTGAATAAGATGGGTTCTTCCTGCTGGGACACTGTATGAAAGGTCAACCTAACTGTGCAAGGTCAGGTGCATTTTCATTTTCTCTACCCTGGTGAGTCAGAGAAGCCAAAGTCAAATAAATGAGTATGGCTGCCAGTAGAGAGACAATCAAGACCATTCATGAATATATTTGTTTATATTATAAATGATTTCACACATTAGATTCTATATCTTCCTTCCAGTCATTTAGCATGGTTTAGAATCTGCAGATGTATGAGGTATGAATATCGTTAAGGGTCAAGAAATGAAAACGAGTATGAAGTTTTTATTAGCATTGCTGATACCATATTCTAACTCCTGAGCCCTTTCCCTCACTCAGGTGCACTTTTAAGGATTATAAGGTGCTTATGCAGATTGGATGTGTATCTTAGGTTGGTGGTAAGTGGCTCTTATCAAATCAAGTCAAATTGAAAGGTATCTGGTTACTCAGAAATGTCAATGGATTTCTGTATATGGCAAGGTGCAGGATGGATGATAACTTCACAGATGCTTCAGGTACTTTGGATTGAACCTTTCCCTGGGTCTTTCCACAACCATCTAATATGGGTTGCTGATAATTAGTATTCAAAAGCAACAGAGAGAGAGAGAGAGAGAGAGAGAGAGAGAGAGAGAGAGAGAGAGAGAGAGAGAGAGAGAGAGAAAGGTTTGGAATCCCCCTCCCCCTCCTCCTCTGAGTTTTTGTCCTCTAATGCCAAAGAATTTTACACAGGGACAGAATTAAATTTTAATTACACATTTATTCTAATTTAGTAAATTAGGAAAAGGGAAGTTGGATGGGGAAATTTCCCAGTCACCATGTGGGAAGTTACAGAGTTCTCCAGCCACCAGTGTAGAGAGAACACATGTCACAGAGTTTAACAGATTTATATTATTTAGCTAAATAAGCAGTCAAAGAAAAGATAACAGAAAGCCCCCATTATGAGGAGAGGTTCATAAGAGAGTCTGGAGCCTGCCCCCCCCTACCCCAGCTAATAGCTGGGGTGGAGAAGGCCTTACCTTCCTGAGGCCTGGGTCAGCAGTCCCCTCTATCCCATGGCCATGGGGAAGAAGAAAGAAAGGGCTCACTCTAGGGAAGAGAATAAGTTCTTCTCAGGTGAGTCAGAGACACAGCTGATTGGTTCATATTTGACCAATCATTTTTAGCACCTAGGTTGTAGCTCTAACTAGACACCTCCCACTCAAGGGGGGCCGAGTTCCCTGCCAACCTGACCGTCACATATCTCTGCATATTATATGGCTTTTGTAGTTCAAGTAAAATAAAATCTAAAAGAATAGGTATGTGACAATAGTTCTTCAGTAAAATCAGAAAGATGCTTATTTTTTAAAAAATATCTTAGTAGGTGTGTGTGTGTGAGAGAGAGAGAGAGAGAAAGAGAGAGAGATAAAATGAGTGCCATCAGGTGGTCATCAATACAAAATATTCATCTAAAGAATTTAGGCTGGGGTCAGTCAGCAAACCATGGCTGGGTTCTGATCAGCACTTGTATTTATGGATAAAGTTTTATTGAAACACAGCTACAGCCATCTGTTGATATACTAATTATGGCTGCTTTTATTCTTTAATAGCAATATTATATAATTTCAAGCACAGAGCCCAATGCCCATAAAGCTAAGCATATTTAGTATCTGACACTTTACAGAAAAAAAAACAGTTTGCAAAATGCTGGATGTAAATTATAATCAGTATATAAGATTCTAGTGGGTGGAACCTGGGGAACAGCAAGCCTTTCTGAAGGTACATTGTTGAAGAGGTGAGTAAGGGATACAGTGGCAGCCCAGAAAGCAAGTCCACAATCAAAGAATGTAGGCATTTCTTGTCTCCATTGATCACCTGAAAGAGGTAGTAACTTTCACGTCTCTAGGTGCACTTGCCTCCAGGAACTCCAGAAAACACTTATATTAGTTTTCTTAGCATTTCTTTAACAAAATCCTTTATGGGGCTTGGAGAAGACTGCACAGAGGAAGTCTTTATTTTAGCCTATTGTTTCAGAGGATTCACTCCATAATAAGCTGGCCCCATTGCTTTTAGCAGTGAAATGCAGAAACCTCATGAAAGGAGGACGTGACTGAGGAAGGGTGCTCATCCAATAACAGCCAGAAAGTAGAATGAGGAGGGTCTTGGAACAAGATATGTCTATCCAAGGCATGTCCCCAGGGACCTGCCTGCTCTAACTCTTCTAAATCCTGCCATTCTGTTGTATCTCTGATGATGTCATTGCCCTCAAGATTCAGTCACCTCTCAGTAGAGGCCCAGTCCTTCAGCAGCATATGAGCATGTTGGGAGAATACTTCATATCCAAACCATATCAGCAGTCATCCAACTTGTACTTGCTTCTCTGACTCCTGTATTTTATGGGCCTATGGAATCCAGAAGAGTGGTTTAATACACATGGATTAAATGGATTCAGGAATATCCAATGTGAATTATTATCATTAAATTAGCAATCGGTAATGGATAAACTAGGTATGAGGTTAAGAACTTTAGCCTGATGATGGTGGCTAAAAGGGCGGTGTGTTAGCCAACATTAATCTTCCTAGGTTTGCTGTTAAGCATGCTGGTTTGTAACTCCCTTAGCTATGCTGTATTAATTTCTTCTCTTCTCTATGAGAACATGTTGTTGTGAAGTAAAAGAAATCCATATAGTATTTTCAAGAACTGAACACCTGAACATCACAAGATAGTGAAATTCTCTTCACAAACTTATTTTATTTTTTTACTATTTCATTTATTCGTTTTCAATCACACACACACACACACACAGAGAGAGAGAGAGAGAGAGAGAGAGAGAGAGAGAGAGAGAGAGAGAGAGAGAGATTGAGAGAGAATGCACCAGGGCCACTACCTTGTAGGTCTGGCTTATGTGGGTCCTGGGGAATTGAATCCGGAGCCTTAGGCACTGGAGGCAAGTGCCTTAACCGCTGAGCTATCTCTCCAGCCCTCACAAACTTATTTTAGGTTGTGATTGGACCTTAGCGGATAATTGAAAACAATGCCACACTTTGTATTCCAGCCTCCCTAACCTTCACTTGTGCAGGTGAGGCTGTCATCAGCCTCATCAGAACTAATATCCCTCAGGAGCTGTGTTTAGTCTCTATTGCTGTTAACAAATTACAGCATATTAACAGCATCCACAGGTAACCTTATGTCTAGCGATCAGACATCCAGGTGAAAGCAGTTCATTGTTCAGTGCTTCCTAAGGCTGACATAGTGTCATGTACTCTGATGCAGAAATCCTTGGGAACCTGTGTGACATTCCTCTGCCTCCCCCTGGGTAGCTTTGACACACTGTCCACATTATGGACCATTTTTCTTCTGGGAAGTAGCCCGAGAGGACATTCCCTTGAGTGCTTGCACTGGCATCAATCTCTAGCTATGTGCTTTCATTTCCCTTCCTGTGAAAATCCATCCCCAGAGCCTGGGCTTGACCTGAGGTGAGATGTCAGTGGAACAAAATACTGATTCTCATTTTGAAACACAATTGTTGCCACAAATAGCCCGTTTTATAACCCAGTGGATACAAGGGGTGCACAGTGATGGATGAGTTCCTGCTGATTAAAAAAAAGCCTATAACTTTAAACTATAGTTCATGTTGAAGTAAATGGTAATAATAAAGCATAACTAATACACTGTTGAATTATTCATGCTGAGTGTAAAGAGTGCCCTCAACGTCTGAGTGGCCAATGTCCTTAGAGTTCGAGTCTTTAGCCAGCTTTTTCTCAGGGATTGCCTATTTCAAAGTGAAAAGGAAGTCGTGGGCACTGAATCTGGATTACAGCTCATGAAAAGCATATTGAAGACATTCCTAGGATTCATGACTTGAAGTGGTTAGTCTTTAATTTCTAACTCTGTTTGTATAGCTATATCAAGCACAGGAATCGTGGTGGCATCTGACCCTGGTCTAATACATCGTCATCACTTAACTGACATCTCTACTTTTCTGCTTCTGCCACTCAGTGATCTCACAATAGCCAAAATGGTCCTTTAAAATATTAATTCCTGATATGCTGTCATTTCTTCCTGTATTTCCCCAAATAATCGAACCCTCTGGTCCTATATGGCACAAATCTTGCTTCTGTTCCTTACCCTGCAACCTATGAGCACATGACTCTCTTTGTGGTTCTTTCAGTTCCCCTGAAGGCCACCATCCTTTGGGGTCCCTCTGTGGATGCACAGTCATGCCCCTCCCAGAGGATTGCATCTGCTCAGATGCAGCCCCTACAGCCATCCACAGTAGCTGTCACACTGTCATTCCTAATGCAACACGGGTGTGATTTCCGCTGAATAGTTCCATAAGCAGCAAAGCCCGTAGTTCTATTACTGTTAAGATGCAGACTTCAGAAAGTAGGATCATTGCTTATTTTGTTATTTTACCCACAATATCCAGAGTCTCACCTGTCCTGAGTTGTCTTTACTTGCCTATTTTGCTGAATGATAAGTTTAATATAAATACTTCATTATAAGAAAGCCTCAGTTACCTTCTTCCCTTTACATACACCATAATCACTGTTTTCTTTGCATAGTATGTGAGTCAATGGCTTCCCTGATATAATTCAAGAACTCTGGGGATGTTGAAGATAAAAGAACCATTTCAAGCTTCGTGCTTACTACTATCCCATGGTTGTGATTTTTCTGTGATTATGAAAATCCCTTGGCTTTTAGATGCAGTGAGCTCACTGTAAATAACAGTAAATATTTATAAAGCGCTCTGTATTGACTAAGTGCTTCACAATCAGGTTGATTAGTGATTCCTTTCATCCACCTTGTGAGGTCAATCAGCTTTATTAAAGCACAGTCTAGAGAGGATGGGCCAGTTGCCCAAGGTCACTCAGCAGGTCATTGGCATAGTTTGCATTGGCGACTTCAGAGCCTTTTAATGTGACAAGCTCTGGCACCAAATCTTTTTTTGAAGGGGTGACCCTTAATCACTTTTCTTGTATAGCAGGCATATAAACACTCGATGTTCTAAAGTCAGAATTATAAAGGCCTTGAGTTGAAGGAGTTATTGGTGCAATTAAAAACTGGAGAGAGCTATTGGAAACTGAAAATGGTGCTCATGGGGAAAGGAACTCAGAGACTTGGAGAGACATGCAGTGTGGGTGACAGGAACACAAAGGAAAGGAACATGAGCAACAATCACTGTAGGTAGCTTTGAAGAGGCATTAATAAGTTCCAGGTCCAAAATAATTTGGGAAGAATTGAGATCCATCATGATATCAGAAAGTCTGAATGCTCCATAATAATGTGATTTTTCCGCATTAAACACCCCCACAATCATGTTCTAATGTTTTATGAAGAAGGAATCTACTTTTCCGGTTTGTAATATTTTTATCCTCAACCCCGACATACAAATGACATAGATCCCACTTTTATGAGCATGTTATGATAATTATTCCTGGGAGAACATATATAGGGAAACCTCAGTTTTAACATATGCAGATACATTCTCTTATTCATGTTTTCTATGTATTTGTTACTTCCTTTGCCTTTTTTCATATTTGATAATTGTGATTTCAGTTTAATGTGCTCTGAATTATAGGTAGATAAAACTTTTTACATGTTTACATTTCTTTTTTTAGTTTTATTTTTTAAGGGGAGGATGAGAATATTTCCATGTATCATAAAATATGCCTTTCTTAAAGTATCAATGAAATTTTGCATGAGTGTATGTGTGTGTGTGAGAGAGAGAGAGAGAAAGAGAAAGAGAGAGAGAATGTGTGGTATATGGACACATGTATGCAGATATGTGCTTCCCATGCCAGAGAAGAATGCCAAGTGCCCTTCTCTTATCACTCATTCGTATTGTGTTGACACAGGGTCTCTCCCTCAACTTGGGGCTACTGTGGGTCATAAACCTCAGCAGTTCTCTGGTCTCCACCTCCTATGAACTGAGGTCCCAGACTTTCATGGACATGTCCACCTTTTTATGTGGATTCTGGGGAATCCCACCTGGTAATCTCTGTCTGCAAGAGGCCCTCATCCTTAAGCACCAAGTGCTTTTAACCACTGTTTATACCTTATAATTACATTGCCTTAGAGTGATGATGGTGCCTTCATATGTATGATAATCCATAATTCTGTGAAATATTAACATGGCAAACACAAAACCTGAGTTCTCTTCATTTTTTGAGTCTCACCTAAATGTTTGACTTATTCTAATTTAAACCTCAACTATGTCTACAGAAACAGAAGTTTGGACTGATCTGATTACATAGATATACCTTTCTTTTTAAGCTTTTAAAAATTTATTTGCAAGCAGAAAGAGAGAGAAAGAAAGAGAGAGGGAGCGAGGGAGGGAGCGAGGGAAGGAGGAAGAGAAGGATGGAGGGATGAAGGGAGAGAGAGAGAGAGAGAGAGAGAGAGAGAGAGAGAGAGAGAGAGAGAGAGAATGTGCATGCCAGGGCCTCCAGCCACTGCAAACAAACTCCAAAAATGCATGTGCTACTATGTGCATCTGACTTTTTCTAGATACCGAGGACTTGAACCAAGATTGTTAGACTTTTTAGGCAAGAGCCTTAACCGCAGAGCAACCTTGCTTAACCTTCAGAGACTAAAGAAAATGTAAGTTATGTAACCATCATGGGAGAGTGTGTATCCCATCACCTGTGGAAAGAAGAATACAGTGCAAAAGTAAACAACAAAACACCCTATCATGAGTTGACCTTGAAATGGAGCGCAACCCCAGACCCAAAATCAAACAGACACTGCAAGGTCTGGAGAGGAAAATGGAAACTTTATTCAGATGACCTGCCAGGGCTAACTCCACTCAGGAGAGAGTCACCAGCCAGTTCTGGTAGCTCAGAGCTTATAAAGAAAAAAACCACCTCCTTTACTGCATAGAGAGAGCAAGCTTGTGTACAGAAGCTGAGAAAGCAGTTAGTTATTTACCAGAGAGCACCCTACCTATTTTGAAAATATTTTTTGGTTCTCAGAAACAGTTATCTCTGGGGCAAGACCTAGTTTTTAAAACTTACAGTAAATTTAACATAACCACATAGTCATGACCTGGTCATGGTCTGTTACAAACAAATTGTTTTCCTTACTTGGAGAACAATGCTTGGTTTAACTATTACAACCTGAGACTATAACACCATTAGAACAGCTTATACAATTGAGAATTCTTCGATCCTTTTAGTCCTAAGGTGCATTTAATTAAGTTCTACTGTAACTACTAACTATTTAGTTGTTTTTCCTCCCAGAATACATTTTTCTATAACATCCATGTGTGAATATTTTTGAGAGGCTGGGAGATTGAAGCAACACTGATTTCATTTGATAAATATTGACTTGTTTTATTTATATTCCCAGAACAGGGCAGTGACATTGCTCTTTCTGCCTGCTTGCTGCCCTGTGAGAAGGGAATGAAGCATGTTGACACAAATCAAACAAAAACAAAACTATAGTTACAGCTCAAATTCATGTTACAGTGAGGGTTCCCAGACTAGGTATACAGTATATATGCAGCATTTCATGCCTGAACTGGTGCACAGTTCCTAGGTAGAGGGGAAACTTGTTCACGTTACCATCATCAATGTACACAAATACATTTGGACACATGGAATATTAGATGTTTGGTTAGGGCTCCTCGTTTTTAATAAGAATTTATGTCGCAATGATAATAGGAAGATATTAAAAACAGCCGTGGTTTGATGTGTGAGGAGCCAGTAATGTATGTTTTGGAAGCTCCATTTAGAAATTTCATATTTTCTGATACTCTGTTTTATCTTTATGTGAACAGTCTTGTACCTGTATATATTGTCTCTCATATAATCTAATATATAACAAATTCATGTATGTGTGTATACACACATATATGCTCTCCTTTAGTGAACTCCTTATTTCTCTAATACTTGCAAATCATAATTCTCTTTATCTGGCACCAAATCATCATGGGGCTCTGATATTTCTTTCTCCCTTACTCTCCAAAAAGAAATGAAAAAAATATCAAAGGGAAAAATTCTCCAATTAGGTTTTCCGGTGATGGAGAAGAGCCCTTCAGGATAGTTTGTTCAGTCAGTTCTGTCGTATCACTGGAGCACCTATCACTTTGTGAGAAACAGCTGTGAGGGCAGAGGGGGATGCAGAAGAGTAAATGTAGGTGCTCCTTGCTTTCTCTTGGATTGCTGCTTGGAAGGGATCAGATCATAAGAGTGGGATATATAGCAGAAATAAACAATGAATGAAGAGGATTTCGTGTGCGTTTCTTGGGCCACAAAGATGAGGTCATTCTGTACAGCAGATGGATATGAGACAGTTCAGCGAAGGAACACACATTCAAGAGCAGCTGCGAAGTCTGTAAATGAGTTATGATGAGAGAAGGGTGAAAATATACACATGAACTAGCCCTCTGCTTGCAGAGCGTAGTCTATCACCACAGGAAACCCTGGATCTGACAATGACAGTGTCAGCTACAAGAGTCTGAAGTGTCATTGAAGAAAAAGCACCCGTGGTTAATTGGCAGTCAGGACAGGCATCATGGGGAAGGTGACTGAAGTGGGACCTCAAAGAATGAGGCAAAATAGAAGTCCTTTGCCCTCCATGACTATCAGTGTGTCTGCTGTAAGGTGGGCGAGATGAACAAGTCTCTGCCCTCCACACAACTCTGAGCTTGTCTCTGTGAGGTGTGAGGGCTGCATCTATAAAAAGGAGGTACTAGGGAATTTACCTGGATTCACTCAAAACGTTCTAGGCAAGCAGAAATGGGAATTCCCTCCCTGGGGAGTTGAAATAGAAATAAAGTGGAGGGCACAGGTATGGAATAATGGGGCACACTAATTGTGTGTGTGTGTAAAAGAAATAAGTCATGTATATGCACTTAATTAAAAATAATACTTCTGCTTTTACCTGATCCTAGAAATGTAAACAGGAGAGCTGTTTTAATTACTTTGCTATTAGGGCCAATTTTGGTAATTTTTATACTCAGATTATAGACTTTGGATAAGAGAGAGAGGGGGAGGGAGGGAGAGAGAGAGAGAGACTGGAAAAAATGCACATGCAATCCCAACCAAATGGTTATTTAAAATGTCTTGCCTTTGACCTGTTTCAAATGACTAGTATGAATATGTTTTTGGCATGAAAATACACCCAGAAGAATAACAGCATGCAGAGAAGAAGACCAGAAAAATGGGAACTTTTTTAACTTATGAATGCTTAGGTACCTGTTATATTCATTTAAGAAACAGTCACATTTACATGATAGGGCTTTTGTCTGTAAAATATGGTCATGTGCCGGAAATATCATTGTATCAGTTTACATAACTTCCCTTACATCTAGCTTTTACCCTGAGAAAATTCTGCAAGTGAAGCTCAAAATCTCAGTGAGTCCAGGAAACGGAAGGATCATTGTTCAGCTCAGAATGCACCAGAATGTCTGAGCAGAACATTTCAACTATCCGTTCAGGCTGACAGCAAGCAAATTCCAGGACAAAATTCTTAGAAAGTCAGAGACAGTTTCCCTCAGCTCCACGTCATCATTTGATGTAGATCGCCTATTATATTCTACACGTAGTATGAAAAATGGATTGGGAGATATTTTCTTGACAGTGGGGAGACTAATGGAATCTGGTGATGATTTAAGACGTGCAGGGGTTGGTTATAAAATGGTAATAGAAATATCAATTGCACTGACAGGTTAAAAAAATCTGTCAATGAATGATAATGAAGTTATTTAAATGTCGCCTCACTTGCAAACATTTTCCAAAGCCTAAAATTATTGTCAGAGCTTTAACCTAATGCATCCCACGTTATTAAGAAGCAAAGTCTGCCAGGCAGCCCAGGCGCCTTTGGCTTTGTGAGCTTTTTTTTTTTTTTTTTTTTTTTTTGGTCACCAAATGCACAAGGAGTAATAAAAGGGGTTATTCCTACTGATTTTAGGAAGGATGCGAAATGCAGATGCCACTGCTGTATGACTGGCAGGTGAACACTGTTTCACTCTGGGGACAACTAGCTGTCAAAGCTTTGAGTCAAACCCCTATATTTCCTGTCCCTAATCTTTTCTAGGTAGCCTGAGTCTTTGTCTTGTGACCTTGGCATTATTGCTATGTGTGTCTGACATTGGGTATCTTTGAGGATCTCGGGGGAGAAGTCCAGTTTACAGATTGGTTAAAGGTACAGCTGAGCTCATGCCACACACGAGTGTGTCCATGAAGGTCAATCATCACTGACCATGTGGAGAAGGTAACTAATCTGGGCCAGCATTATTCAGGGCTAAAAACTTCCCTCCTAGCACTTGGCAACCAGAACAAGGTGCCAAGAGAAGGTTTCTTGACTTGGATAAAGAGAACTTAGTCATTTACCACACTTCTTAAGAGTAAATAAACCATTGAAAAAATGAAAAAAATAATTTCTTCCATTTGTCAAAGAAGCGAGGTCTCACAATGAATACACTTCCCTCTCCCCCCACTAAATATCAATACAAACATATAGTCACTAAGAGCTACAGATAATCTGACTATGAACTTATAAGAGAAATTTTTCATAAGTCAAATTATGATGATTTGAGGGAAAAAAAACCTGTGAATTGCTAGACAGTGTGATCCAGTCAGAGAGTCACAGGGGGACTTTATACTCTTATGAATTTTATTTCCATAGGCTCAAGCAGGCCCTCACAGTGACTATCACAGAAAAATCCTTTGTATTTCCAGGAAGGAGAGGGGGACATAATCACTGTAAAAATTGCCAGAACATGCACCGTTTGTTTCTTTAAGTCCTTGCATAGAATTTCCATGTTTATCTCAGTTTACCATGTACATTTTATTACTGTCTAATAACGGCACATAAATATGGTTTGCATTGTGGCATTTTGGTACATGTGTGCATTGTGTTCTTTACAAGGTTTGGTCTCAGAGAAAAGCCAGGCAAAGATAACATAATCTCCTATGGATGTATGAGTCTAACAATCAGGGGATTGGGATACACAGCCTCAACCTCTCCTGCTATGTGTCTTAGGTAAGATACACCAGTAAAGCTCACAATATAGGTGTAAGTCATCCAAATACTGAGACTTCTTCACAGGCTGAACTGTGAGTATCCCTTCCCACATTCTCCCCATATTGCTAATGGATGATTGTATACAGTTTCTCTAATCAGAACTTTCCAGCATAGTGGGAGATAAAAAACAAAACTGAACAACACAGACAAAACAAATATAGAACAGTTTGAGACATGTATATGCATATATTTACTATTTCAAGATCTTTAATAGAAAAAAAGCTAAACAATGTAGAAGAACAGACAGAATGTCAACAATGAAATGGATCTCTGTGAAAGAATCAAAAAGAACTGCTAGGGATAAAAGCAAACAATGACAGAATGAACAGCACTCTTAATAATAGACTCATCATTAGGCTAGACACAGCTGAGAAAAAGATTCTATTGAGATTCTATTTCTCCAAAGAAACTTAAAAAATACTTAACATCAAAGAAAAAGGGAAACTACATATGCTATCAAACAAATAATCTATAATTGGACTAAGAACTGTGAGGCAACTCTGGATATTATGTAATGTGTCATGCAATACCAGGATGCAAAAATAATTAATTTTTTTTTGCAAATTTATATCAGTTATCAAACAGTCATCTAAAATCTTAGAGAAAATCAAACAGGACATTTGCCAAAGGAGCAAACATGGCACATTATCCTCAAACTACAGAAAAAAGTCAGGAAGGAGGGGCACATTCTCTATATAGAGAAGAAATAATAATAATTTCATGCAGTTTCTAATCTGTGCAAGCAGGAAAGAGTGCAAGGAAGAATTTCAAGCTTTGGGAGAATACCAACAGGCTAGCATTCTATACCCTGGCAAACATCACTAAGGAGGTATAAAGTATTTTTTTTTCTCACACAGGCAAAAATGAAGGGATTTGTTGCCAGTAGACTTGCCTTTAAAGAAATTTCAAGGTTGTTCTTTGGAGAGAAGGAAAAGGACTTAGGTCAAAATCTCAGCTTTTTTTCAGAAATCACATGGGAGAAGGAGCAAGTGAAGGTGTAGTTGCTCATTTGGTTTTCCTTATCTTCATCAGTCTTAAGAGCTACCAATTTATGGAAACAAAAATGACAACTTATATGTGATCATAGTTGCTCACATTTCTCTATAGGCGTGTGCTCATGCCATTATGCCAGTGACTGATGGTGCTGACAGCCATGTGCAACGATTGTTCTCATGAATCAGCTTGACGCTATTTGAAAGTGGACATGGGTTAGGTGTAAATGTGTGCTGAAATTCTAACTTAAAATCATGAGAAAAATATAATTGATAGGGCAAGAAAGGTATGAAAAAACTAAAATCATGTTAAACACTCAAATGAAATGATAACAGAAAACATTCAGACTAGAACAGCAGGTGAAAAGAACAAGGAAAACAGTAGAAAATTGTAACGAATACAGATCGCATTAATCTTTTTAAATGTACATGTTGTAAATACAATGTGTATTCATGCATCTGTCTGTTGTTTGGCAGTTTCTTAAATTTATATATAGTACCATCTCCTGATCCCTCTGCTGCACTCCTTCCCACCACTGAGCAGTGGATATGCCACAGAAGAGAATGACTTCCCTGCTCCAATCAATTACTAACTACTCTTAGTTCCTTGGGGAAGGGTGGGGACTCGTGATTCCCTTCCCAATCCATGACAGCATGTTAGCTGGCCTCATCTAAGCAGGTCTTATGTAGGTGGCTACAGCTCCTGGAAATTCATGAGTGCAATGGTCATGTCATGTCCAGGTGAGATTCCACAGCACTCCTCCCCATCTGCAATCTCTTATGCTCTTTCTTCCTCCTCTTCCATGATGTTTCCTGAGCCTTGATGGAGTTGATGTGTATGTCTAGTATGGGGCTGAGTACTCAGTAGCTATTTATTTTCCACATTTTGACCAGTTATGAGTCCACATTAATGACTTCAAACTGATCAAAGAATTTTTTCAGTGTCTATGGTGTATGTATGGTTTATGCATGTGTGTGTGATGTGCACATTTAGTGTGCATGCATGTGCTGGCCAGGGTAGAACATCAATTGTCCTCATCTTTCATGGTGTTTTCTTGAAATGAAATCTCACTGAACCTCGTGCTGCAGAACTTCTCATTATCCTGTCTTTACTCTGCTTAGGACTGAGGTTACAGGTGTGTATGGACACACACAGCTTAGGACTGCAGCTACAGGTGTGTATGGCCACACATAGTTTAGGACTGAGGCTACAGGTATGTGTGGCCACACAGCTTAGGGCTGCGGCTACAGGTGTGTATAGCTACGCACAGCTTTTTACATGTGCAGTCAAGGTTATCACACTTGTGCAACAAGCACTCTTACCCAATGAGCCATCTCCGCAGAACCTCCCCACTACTTTCTGACAAAGCCGGAGAGCAGCAATAATCTGCTGATATATGCCTAAATGTATAGAAGATAATTTATAAGTCCATCTTCTCCAGAATGTCCATTCCCCTCCGCCTTGTCTGTATTTCACTCTATCCCCAATACTCTTCACTCACTTAACATCACTCGGACTGTTACTGTTCTTTCATCTTTCCCCTGCCATACCTCACTTGGCACTATGCTAACTTCCTGATCCCTACTGATTCTCCATGTTAACACTCAAATATGAACAGCCAAACCTAGGATCCTCATATGGAAGAGAATACAGAGGGTGTATTTTCCTAGGCTCAACTTACCTCACTCAAAATATTTCCAGCTCCATCCATCCAGCAAATTTTATAATTTAAATTTTATTTATAGCTGAAAAAAATTCCATCGTGTACATATGCCATATTTTTGTTTCTCATTTATTCGTCCATAGACATTTAGACTGCTTCCTTTTCCTAGCCATTGGGAATAGAGCAGAAATGAACTTGAATGTGCAGGTATCTCTGTAATAGGATATCCTTTGTGTATATGCCTAAGGAAGTTGTAGCGGGGTGATATGATAATTCTATTTGTAGCTTTTTCAGGCACCACTAAAGTGATTTCCTTGAAGACTAGCTATGCCTCTTTACACTCCCACCAAAAGTGAACAAGAGTTCATTTTTTTCCAACATGTTCAGCAGCATTGGTTGTCAGTTGTTTTCTTGATGATAGTTATTCTGACTGAAGTAACATACATCTCAGAGTAGTTTAACTTGAATTTCTCTGATGACTAAGGATATTGAGCATTTAAGGATATTTAATAATCATTTGTATTTCCTCTTTTGAAAACCCTTTGTTCCATTCCATACCTTGATTAGGCTTCCCAGTCTCTTGATATTTAGTTTTCTGAGATCTTTGTATGTTCTAGAGATTAATCATCTGTCAGATGTACATTTGGCAAAGAGTTTCTCATGTTCTGAAGACAGACACTTCACCGTAAGGATGGTTTCCCCTGCTACGCAGAAGCTTTTTACTTCACGAGGTTGGGTTGGCAATTGTTTGTTCTATTGCCTAGGAAACCACAGCCCTATTCAGAGAGTTCTTATTGATGCCTATATCTTGAAGGGTTTTCCGTACTTTTTCATGAAACCATTTCAGTTTCAGGTCTTATATTGTGATCCACAATGCATTCCAAATTCATTTTTTTTGCAAATTGAGAGATAAGGATATAGTTTCATTTTTCTATATACAGAAATCCAATTTTTCCAGTACTATTGGGAGACGTCTCTTTGTGTGCAATTTTGGCATCTTTGTCAAAAATCAGGTGAATGTAGTTACATGGTCTTATTATGCCTGGGCCCACCATGTATTCCATTGATCTCTGTGTCTTTTGTGCCATTACCATTCTGTTTTATTACTATAACTCTATAGTATATTTGACCCATTGACATTATTCATTTTGCTCAAGATTTACATTTTATAAGTTTTTTTTTCTATTTCTGTGAAAAAGAGGTACTTGGAGTGAGTTTTATTGGGGTTGCATTGAATCTGTAAATTGCTTTTTGTAGGATGGCTGTCTTCATGATATTAATACTCTGTCTCATAAGCATGAGAAAGCTTTCCATCTATGTCTTTAATTTCTTTGGGATTCTAAAGTATTCATTATATAAATATTTTACTACTTTGGTTACATTTATTCCAAGATATTTTTTATGGTTGTGTGTATAGGTTTTGTGTGTGTGTGTGTGTGTGTGTGTGTGTGTGTGTGAGAGAGAGAGAGAGAGAGAGAGAGAGAGAGAGAGAGAGGTGGTATATGGATGTATGTGCCCATGTGCTCACCTGTGGCATGGTGTGTTCAAATGCAGTAACCAAAGCAGAGTGTTGGGTATCCTGTTCCATAATTCCTCTGAGCATTCTTATTTAAGTTGCAGTCTCTCACTGATCCAAGAACTTGCTATTTTTCCTGCATTTAATCACTGAGCCATCTCTCCAGTCCCCTGGGTATATTTTGAAGATTACTGTCAATGGGGTTATTTCCCTGATTTCTTTCTCCTTTTATTCGTCAACATTTTGTAGAAAGGCTACTGTTTTTTGAGTGTTAATTTTGTATCCTTCACTTGCTGAAAATTGGTTTTCAGTAGTTTTCTGGAGGAGTCTTCTTATGTATACAAAAATTATACAATCTGCAAATATGGATACTATGACTTCTTCCTGTTCTAGCTGTATCCCTTTATCCCCTTTTTTCCCATTCCTAGTCTCTTTTTTCTTGCTTTAGCTAAGACTTCAAGCACAATATTCAATAGGAGTAGAGTATAATAAGCACCCTGGGTTTGTCCTGATCTTAGTGAAATGTTTTGATTTTTCTTCATTTAGAAAGATATTGGCATAAGGGTTTATCAAATATGCCCTTATTTATTTTGAGGTATGTTCTGTCTATCTGTTGTCTCTGTAGGGTTTTTATGGTTGGGTGTTGAATTTTGTCAAAGGCCTTTTATGCATCTTGTGAAAGTTTCATTCAATTTGTTTTTAAATGCATTTATTTGATGTATTATATTTATTAATTTACATATGTTGAAACAACCCTGTGTCTCTGGAATGAAACCAGCTTCATCATGTTAAATGTTCTTTATGGTGTGTTCTTGATTTAAGTTGATAAGTATTTATTGAGATTTGGGGTATCAATGTTCCTCAGGGAAATCAGTTTATAATTTTATCCTTATATTATGTCTCTGGTTTTGCTAGTTTATTTGAAAGATTTTTTTGAAAGATTTTAAAAATATTTATTCATTTTCAAGCAGAGATACAGAGAGAGAGGGGGGGGAGAGGGAGAGAGAGAGCGAGCACCAAGGCCACCACCTTGTGGGTCTGACTTATGTGAGTACTGGGGAATTGAACCAGGGGCCTTATACACTGGAGACAAGTGTTTTAACTGCTGAGCCATCTCTCCAGCCCTAAAAGATTTTTTATGCATTATTTCCTTTACTTAAATAATAATTTGAGAAAAAATGATTTTATTTCTTCAAGGGTCTGATAAGTTTCTGATATGAGTCCATCTGAACTTGGAGTTGTTTCAATATCTTGTTTGTTATACATCTCTTCAAATTATTGATCCTATCTTTGTTTAACTTTGGTAGGCCTCTGCATATGCATCAAGAAATTAATTTTTTTAGATATTCCAATGTGATGAGATAATCAGTTTTATGATATGTCGTTATGATTTTCTACATTTCAGTAATGTCTCCCTTTTCATCACTTAGCTCATTAATTTGAGTCTTTTCTCGCTGTTCATTTTGGTTTGTTTAACTGAAAATTTGTCAATCTTGTTTATCTTCACAAAGAACCAATTCATTTCATCAATTCTATTAATTGTTTTTTGTTTGTTTCCATTTCATGGATTACATATGAGGCACAAAGAAAATCTTAGCAACTATAGGAAAATTGAAATGACTTCTTGTGTTTTACCTGACCACAATACAATAAAGCTAGAAATCAAGAGCAAGAGACACTACAGAAAATATATGAACTCCTAGAGATTAAACAACGTAATATCAAATGAATCATTGAAGAAATCAAGAAGGAAGTCAAAAAGTTCCTATGAGTGAAAATGAAAACACAACACCCCAACACTGGTGAGACACAATGAAGGGAGTCAAATGATTATAGTTTGTAACCCTAACTGACAACATTCCAAAACAAGAGAGGTTGCAAATATACCATTTAAACAAGATCCTCAGTACATCCCCCAAAAGATAAAAGTGCATTATGCCTATAAGAAACTCACTTCACATGTAAAGATGTGTAAAGTTAAAAGCAAACTTCTTTTTCTATCAACTTTTAGATTTGTGTATCTGACATACACTCTATCCTTTCAGAGAGAATGAAAGAAAGTTAGGGTTTGATCTGTACCATAGAGCACTGAAAGCAATTTTGGTTCACATAGTCTTGTGGGAGAATGGCAAATTAGCTTCTATAGATAGGTGTGCTTTTCCTTTAGCTTTAGGTAGAGGCAGTGCATTAAGGAGTGAAGGATGCTCTAGATGTTCTACCTGTGTGGAACTACTGTCTTATATTGCTTGGCTACAGTTTGGTTCCCTCTCAAGTAATTGTGGTAGATAATTCTGCATATATAGAGCTTGTATCACATTATAAACACACAGTATAGGTTAATTGTTTTATTATTCCTATATATGTATGTATGGGTTTGATGTTTATGCATGGGCACATTCATCCCAACACAAGAAGGCAGAAGTCAGAGGATGAAGTCAGGATGTTTCTGCTTCAACCTTCTTCTTTTGATACAGGGTCTTCTTTATTGTTCAGCATTTATTATTTTATTTTTTATAAATTATGTCTTTATTATTCATAATTAGATACACTGAAGAGACAATAATGTATTGGTGTCCCCAATTCCCCAATTTCCCTCCTCCCTGTCCCCAATCAGCTGGGTATCCTCCTCTGTGGGCAAACTGGATCAGTCCATGGGGTAGGGGATTATGGACAGCCTAGGGGTCATCCCAGTTCCATTCCCCCCCTTGTATGTTGTTACTGAGGGTGGGGCATGTCTCTGGATATTTTCCCCCACCATTGCTCTTATAATCTTTCCGCCCCCTCTTCCACTCAGTTCCCTGAGTCATGGTGGGTGAGTATTAAGGCTGCTTGATTGTTGAGGTCTTAGGGGTCTCTGTACTTCTGCTTTAGGTTGTGTTGAAAATCCTTGGTGTCTGTCTCGCTGCCTTATCCTGGGCTGTGGTTATGAGTCTCTTGCTGCTGCCTGCAAGCTTCCAGGTTCTCCTGTCCTGCCTCTAATTACTGCACACATGTTGGAATAACAGGCATGTGCATCACTATTTATTCAGATTTATATGCATGCTGAGGAGATTGAACTCACATTGGCAGGTTTGCAAGCAAGAGCCTTTAATTACTGAGTCATCTCCCAGCCCCTTATGCAAATTCTGATGTTTTTACATTTATTCATTTATATGTGAGGGTGGGGTTATGTCATGGGGCATATGTGTGGATGTAAGAAGGCAACTTCCAGGTGACTGTGTTCTACCTTCTTTAGAACAGGCCCTCTTATTGCAGCCAAACTGCAATGAAATTTCAGACTAGCTGGCCCAGAGCTTCAGATTCTCCTGGCTCTTCCTCTCAATATCTTAGGTTCTTTGGGATCACAAATGCATAAACCACTTTGTATCTGGCTTTACTTGGGTTTTGGGGAATTAGAACCTCAACAGGCTTGGAAAGCAGCCTGCCTTTAACATCCTAAGACATCCTCCCAGCTCTACAAAGTTTATTTTTTAATATCATATATTTAGTGTCCTTAAGCAAAACAGTCTATTTAGCAGCAAAATTCAGCCCAAAATATAAAGGCAGAGTGTTGCATCTTCAATCTCTAATTCCAGTCTTTGTGGTTCATTCTCTGATGGAAATCCTAAAATGTTTCCTTCAAAATGTGACAGAATAAACTCAGGCTCATTTTAAAATGTTGTAATTGCTTTGTGAATGTCTTCTCAGCAAACTAAATTGAAATAATTTTCATTGATTAAGATATTCCTTGAAGATTCACATTATGGGTATTAGTAAGCCTTGGGTAAAGAATACAAAAAGTAATTAAGAATATGAATTAGAAAATGAATAAGAAAAGCTATCATTTGCAGGTTGCTTATTGTGTGCCAGTCATTTCCATTAAGCACTTTTAGGGATTAATTTAGCCTATAAATGATTGTGTGTTTAGTATTTTATTTGATCATATAATTATAATAGGGAAAATCCAAACACATCCTTTCTTCTTGTAACTTCTTGTTAAAACTGTTTACATGCTGTTTTGGTCCTTTCTTCATGAGGCATGGGAGATTTGGCTATCTCAAAGACTTCATAGTTCATAGAAGGTAAGGAGAATGTCTCTGAAGCGGCCTCTCCACTGCTCAGAGCAGCTCTGTCTATTTAGTACATACTTAACAGGGACAGGCTTTCAAATGCTCCAATAATCACTATTAAGATCTCCTTCTGGAAGTGCAGAGTAAGGATTAAGGATCAAAGGCAAAGTAAGCCAACTTTCACTTAGTAACACATTTATTTTCCTGAGATCAGTTTTAAAAAAGAACATTCAGCTTCTAACACAGTATAGGTGTTGACAAGAGTTATATTTTTATCTATATATAAGCCAATTTGTTCAAAAATCCCAAGGACAAAAATACCTACTCAAAATAATATTTAAATGATTCAAGCTGAAAATCCAAGGTCACATATATCACATGTTAAATATGTCTACACATGCATGTCTTAAATACCCTTTATTTGATCTGGTTTTTCCTTGTTTCTTTTGATTTTTTTCCCTTTGTATATATACTCACTTTGAAGTTTGCTAGCATTGAAAAATAGTTTTTATTCATTGATTGCTTTGAAAGTAGAGTGAGAGAGAGAGAGAGAGAGAATGTGTACATTCAAAGGCCTCTTGCCATTGTAAATAAACTTCAGAAGCATGTACCACTTTGTGCATCTAGCTTTGTGTAGGTGCTGGAGAATCAAACCCAGACCAGGCTTTGTAGCTAAGCAACTTTAACTGCTGATCCATTTATCAAGCACTACAAACTAATATATATATATATATGTTTTGTTTTTTTCTTAGGAAACCAAGTTCTTTTTCTTTGGCTGGTTTTTCCTATGATATTTTGATTCCCAAAGTTTATTGTCTGAAAACACTAATTTCTTAAAATCTCACTTCATTGTAATCAAATCTATTTGGAAAATGCAACATGAACAACTGTGATAATTTATGCAATAAAAGAATATTACATTTTATCTAATCAAGCATTTCCCATCAATTTGGTTTTGGGGGACTCTTCTTCTCTAAAATTCTGAGGGATAGCATTGAAAATATTTGAACAAGTCTGGCATTGTCTCACAAACAGCCTACTGGTGAACCTGTCTGTCTCATCTGCTCATGCCCAGTCCATATTCTTTGGAGACCACAGCTCTCACAAATGTCCCCATGAGGATGACTGGAAATATCTGATTGCTGTGAATTAGATCACACAACACCATAACCCCAAGTGTGCAGTCTCTCCCACTCCTGGGGATGGGAGCTGCTTGGGAGAGGAATTTATCAATGATCCCCATGTACTAGTCTCGGTACTAGAGCAAATTCTGTAGGTCTTCTGCTGTGTCAGCATTAAATCTTTTGATTGCTAAATGATGAGGAAACCCAGGAGTGCCCACCTGAGAGGCCATCTTTAGGATGCTGGAGGATCAGCTTTTCAGAGGACAGTTCAGGAACTGTCTAGCAACTCCTTTGCAAACATTTGATATTTCCATTCCTGTACCATGGTGCCAAAGTATGCCAGCCAACTGTTATTTCAAGTCCTGATACCTGCCCATGCCCTCGTCTCGTTGTGAAGCTCCACTGGACATCTGCCAGTCTATAGCACTTGAGTAGGTGAAAATGCATTATTTGTTTTCTTTTTATATCTATTTATTATTACATATTCTCTAATGTTTAAGCCTACTGGTCTATTTGGAATGAAATATTACTGAGTTTTATTTCAGATTTTGAGCTTTTTAAAATGAAGATGTAAGAGATTGTACAAATGTAATAGCAGATACCTTAAGAGAATTGGAACCGTTTACAGGCAATAATATAACAAGAGAAATGTATCCAATTAAGTGGTGTATACTCTGAAAAAAATGCTAAAATAGGGCTGGAGAGAAGGCTCAGCTTTTAAGGCACTTGCCTCCAGTGCCTAAGGCCCCTGGTTCAATTCCCCAGTACCCATATAAGCCAAAATCACAAGGTGGTGGCCCTGGTATTCTCTCTCTCTCTCTCTCTCTCTCTCTCTCTCTCTCTCTCTCTCTCTCTCTCTCTCTCTCTCTCTCTCTCCCTCCTCTCTCTTTCTCTCTCCTTGAAAATGAATAAATTAAATATTTTTAAAATGCTAAAATAAATCTGAGCCACTCACTCCATTCCTTTTTGTCATATTAGGTTTAGAGTTAAATATATATATATATATATATATATATATATATATATATATATATATATATATATATACTGGCATACACACACCCCACATTTGCTTTTGTATAATATATTTTGTTTGTAATATTATTCAATGAGTACCTTTAATAGAAATTATAAAGAACTGTCTAGGGCTGGAGAGATGGCTCAGTAGTTAAGGCACCTGTCTGCA
This sequence comes from Zapus hudsonius, assembly GCA_004024765.1. Taxonomy (NCBI): domain Eukaryota; kingdom Metazoa; phylum Chordata; class Mammalia; order Rodentia; family Dipodidae; genus Zapus; species Zapus hudsonius. The sequence goes on along the minus strand of PVHP010000786.1, from coordinate 101,980 downwards.
AAGCCTAGGGATCCTGGTTCGTTTCCCTAGTACCCACCTAATGCAAGATGCACAAGGTGGCACATGTGTCTGGTGTTAGTTTGCAGTGGATAGAGGCCCTGGCATGCCTATTCTCCCCCCTCCCTCATTCCATCACTCACTCCCTCCTCCTTTCTTCTCTCATTCTGTATCAAATAAACAAATAAATAAATAAAACTTTGAAAAGCTGTCTGTAGACCTACAACCCCTAATGTGCCTGAACTCATTTGATCTCAGAAGTTTAGCGGAGTCAGACCTGATTAGAACTTGGATGACAGAAATTATAAAGCTCTCATTTACTATACCCAGTAGAAACCAACTTTGTTGTCTCTTTTTCCAGTGTTCTGCTAGAAAATTTTGTGGCAGTCTCAAAAATTCCTATTTATTCCTGGGTAAAAATTACAAATATAATATTGCAAACATATTTCTTCTTTCTTTCACCAAACTCCAGTAAGATTTTACATCTGCTTTTTGTTCTTGAATTTGTAGGCATCATTCAGATAAAAATAACTATATAATATAAGAAGCTAGATAAATACTACTAAAGGTCTCCCAATAGAATGGGTCCAGTAATGCCATAGTAAAAATTGAAAAAACCCAACACAAAGTTCCAACCAACTACAGAAATATATATTGGATGTTTCTTATAAAACAACTGAAAATCTCACATTCACAATGAATGTGAGGAGAAAAAAATGATGAATGTCAGTGTATTCAGAGACTTGTTGCATGACCTGCTTAACCCTAATTAAACTCATTCATGTCATTTAAAAACACATTAAAGTAAAAAAAAAAAAAGATGAGTTGGGAAGAGGAAGGTATCAGAGGAAGTAGAAAAGAAAGGGCCAAGGGGTGAAAATAATCAGAATATATGAAATTATTACAAAGAAATATTGTTGGCCATGAAAGAGACCTGTGCAGGAGTTCTGAGGAAGAATTGCAGGCTTCCTGGCAGTACTGGAAAAGTTTTCCTTAACAAATCCAGTTATGCATCCCCTTTGCACCCAGTGACCCACAGCCTATGCAATTCTCCTGACTTCCCTTTCCAAACTTTTACCATTGCCAACATTCACAATTTTTTCTAGAGCTTTTGCGACATTCCCCTATTGTCTGGAATGCTATTTAAACCTCTTGAAATATTTAATTTATTTTTTTTTAATTATTTGAGGTAAGGTCTTTCACTCTAGCCCCAGCTGACCTGGAGTTCACTATGTAGTCACAGGATGGCCTCAAACTCATGGAGTTCCTCATACATCGGCCCCCTGTGTGTTGAGATTATGTATCATCCATGTATAAATTTTCAGACGAATTGTGAAATTGTGGTTTTCAGGCCATAATATATGCTTAATCCCAAGAATGCTTCTGTAGAGCTTTCTTATTCCAGCTTTCTTGGTTCCACAGAAGGCTCTTACTGTGAGGTGGCTAACACAAACTGCTTATAGTTTCTCTGCCCTGTAGGAATTTGTAATTTACCACTGTTAAAAGTGAGCTGAAAAAAAAATCATACATTTTTTTTTCTTTTTCAGTTAATCCAACCTTATTTTCTAAGTATTGTTAGTTTTATCTTGATCCTTGAACCTAGCACACTATAACTACTGGTTCATTTTTCTCTCCAATAAAGCTGACAGATTCTTGAGAGCAGTGTGTTGCACCTTACAACTCAGTAACTCAACAGTACCCACTGCACTTTAGCTCCAAGTGCATGGATGACAGAATGAATTTCACTGTGAAGTTTCTTTATGAGAAACACAGGCTGTAATGAAATTATGTATTTCTTAAAATGCAAAAAATAATTCAAAAGGAAAATGTTAGTCTAGATCTCTGGATTCAAACTTTCACGGGTCCATTCATTAGTTTGCTATTTTAACAGTTACTTTGGTCCTTTCATCACCTTTGTCTAAAATAACATCTAACATATTGGACTAAGTTATGATCATGTAATGGAATTTAAATGTGGGGATACAAAGTAGACCATCCATAAAAGATGATTAAACCCTATTTATTTCACCTCTGTTAATAGTTCATTGACCAGAGCTTAAATAACAATGGAGAATCTATAAGAAAGACAAGCATCTGTGTCAAGAAGGGATGTCCTCCTAAGTCTAGGCTGATGAATACTGGAAAAGGCCTTTGAGAAGGTTGTGAAATTTCATTTCTTATAAAGACATTTCCTTCCTCTTAAAAGGAAGAACAAGTGGCCTTTTAAGGAACACACTCACTATGACTCATGAATAAAAACACAGTTTGAAAATAAATCAAGAGAAAGTGATTGTATATTATGCCAAAGATATAAAAAAAACAGTTTAGAGATATCATAACTAACTAAAAACTTATTTTTCTGGTCATTTCAAGGGACACCCTTATCTCTTAATCTTTTTAAATTTATCATATCCATTATGCAAAGTGCATACTTTAAGGAGCAACGGAGAGATGGTGTTTTAATTTTTACCAATTCAATTTAAATGCAAATGTTAACCACTCACATGATGCTACTGTGTACATAATTAAGCATCATTATATAGGGCATGAATCACTGAGAAACCTCCCGAGAGCCATTCTACTATGTATAACATGCATGATACTGACAAGTAGCCAGATGACATATACTTCTGTTCTCATTAAAGCTTCTTTTGAGTTACAGGTCAACCGATTATGGGACAACCTATGAGAAGCTGAATGATAAAGTGGGGTTGAAGACAATTCTGAGCTATCTCTATGTGTGTCCTACCAACAAGCGGAAGGTAAGAAATGTATATTCAGCATGCTACTGATTTATGATGTGACTTTTGTCTTGGTTGGCTAATCTCTCTTGCTACCTAAAAATCAATTACAGTTAAGCTGAGATAAGAGATGTAAAGATGAGCTGATGGGTGTCAAGGTGGAGGAAATGCCTAACGCATCATAATTTCCCAATCAGCAGCTGTGAATGGAGGAGAGTGAGGAGTAGGTCTGTCATTGCCATTTAAGAAAGGCAGCTACAGTATGTCTTACTGAATAGGGAATTCTGACTCCTATAAATGTTCTCCCCAGTCAGGGGATTAGAATAAGCCTTGCCAAGGTGAAAGAAAGATGGGCTTCCAGCTGATATTCCTTTCCCTTGTCGCAGAGTAAATAGATTAACTAGAATGCAAGGGCCATGCAAGGTGGGAGATTAGGAAACTTCATTTGCGGAGTTCTATTCAGATTGCACAACAATCTCGGGATGGAAGCAATACACCTGTCCAAAGAGTGATATTTGTTAGAAGTGGTGACTTTCATCACTTCTGTCCATGGGTCTGAGTTGCCAACAATTTAAGAATTCTCATATATAAGACCCTTAGTTGATATATGAGTAAACTGAGATTCAGAGGAGATAAATGGTGCCCATCCATCTCAGATCTGTAGGCACCATTGGGACTCCAGTTCATGTTCCTTCCTTGGTGACCATAATTCTTCCACTACGTAATTCCTCTTTGTTACTCCCTAAGGAGAGAGATCTACTACTCTCAGTACACAAACTGTTTCCTCAGAAAGAAAATGCCTGCCTCTCAATGAGAAAGACATAATTTTAGCATCAGAATAGTTAGTTTCACAAATTGTGTTATCAAATTCTGAATCCTGATGTATAATTCCCAAGCATCACATAAATTACAGAAACTAATACTATGCAATGGGATTCAGAAAAGCGTTGCCTGTTAATACGTCCTAAGATGGATCCTGTTGTTCTCATAACACAATTACCTAGACTCTCATCTCACGTGTGTTACTGGATACTGCTAGTGAACTTGAATAGTTTTGACATTACAACTTCTGGCCTGTTGTTCTCAACCATGACTATAATATTTAAAACCCTAGCTTCCTCCTAAACGTGTCAGGGCATGGTTCCAACTCTATTGCTCTGGGCTAGAGACCAGGTGTCTTGAGAAATCTTGGGGGAAACTTGTGATATGTATGTAGGTTTAAGAACCACCAATATGGATTTAAATCTCTCCTCTGGCTCTGTACATGTCAAAGTCTCCAGAAGATGAAGATAACACGTGAACACAGACTGGATTTAGATGGCTCAAGTAAAGACCAGCTAAGCTCATTGCTGAGCACATGAGCTGGGTGATTTCCTGCATCTCGCCAAGCACAGTGTCCTCAAATTGAAACGGGAGATAATTATAGCACCTACCTCATGAGAGAAGCTAGAAGGATTATAAGAAATTAGACATTTCAAGTGCTTAGCACGGAGCAGTAAAGGCTTAATCAGTGTTTTCATTTTCCACTCTTATCATCCTGTTCCTCCTGCTTCATATAATTATTGGGAGGAATAATAGTGATTATTCCCTATAAATAGGAGTGTTCAGGAGAAATTTTTGTGATGATAAGAATATCCATCTAAGTGTCCAATACTCTAGACATAAACAACTTGTGGCTGATATTTTAAATATGCAACCAAGTAATTGAATTTTAAATATAATTTATTTTATTTAACTTGAATTTAAATAGTTGAATGTGGTGGATGGTTACACTAGCAGACATCAGAGTTCAGTGTTAAAGCTATACCCTGACCATTCCTTTCTGGCTAGTTACTAGTGTATAATCAATAATTAAACAATTTTGACTTGCTCTATGCAACCTAAAACTGAGAAACTGAACTTACGGTCTACCTTTCATAATAAGATTTGGTTGTTTGTTGGCTTCAAATCGATTCTGGTAATCTAAATTGATTTTGCCTCTAGTTCACATTTTTAGTAAATTTAATTTAACAATCAAGGAACTGTATGCTAGGCAATAAGGTTTGTACAATGTGATAAAAAGAGATCCTATATCTTTGTGGTGAATGCATTATGACTTTTAATTGAAAGATCCCAGGACTAATTTTCAGGAGTTAACGCCTTGATTCATTTCCACCTGCAAGCTTACTTTTGGTGAATCCTTTACATTTGTAAAGTGTTATAGACAAGGCAGGCATTTATAGCTGGGGAGTCTTAGATTTGTTCTGTGCTAGTGATAGTCAGTGTTTTATTGAAGCTACTTGAGAAAAATAGGTTTTGTAATAATATGACAAATGCAAATAGTGTTTACAAAGTTTTCTGTATCTGGAGAATATGTATATCCCAAGACCAAAGTGGTTTCCCAGAAGCTAGACTTGAAGCGTAAGAGTCTCAGTTCAGATGAGCTACTAAGACTAGAGGAAAGCAGCAATGAGCCCCATTATAGAATCCACTCTTTTCCAATGCTATAACACTGAGTAACCTGTATTGATCAGGAAATTTATAGAGGCCATTTGGTCATTGGTATTTAGCTTCTCTGAATTAAGACTTAGAAAACCATACTTTCAGAAAAAGGGTAGTCATCATCCATGACTATGTGAAAACAGCTTTCTTTGGGCCTGATACTTAGCAGATGAAGAGAGGTTCCTCCTCTATTTAAGTCACAGTGTTTATGAATGAACCTTAAATAAGTGGGTGTCTTTTCCTTTACTGATAAATGAGGCCTTCAGGATCATATGATGCAGTACTCACGGATTTAGAAAAATATTGCAGGGCATTTAATGTAATTGCAATGGTATAAATTGCAATAAGAGTGATATAGCAATGTATTTGCTATACTTCTTCTGAAGAAGAGAATTTATCACCATGAATTATGATTACCACATTGTCACAGTCAGCCACACGCCGCTGGGATGAACCTCCAAACCAGGCACAGTTTTTGGAGGAAAGGATTTATTAAAGTTACAGTTCCAGGGGGATTTCCATAGTGGGAAAAGAGGTTGCCCCCCCCCCATTTCACAGGCCCAAACAGAAGAGAGAAAAAGACCATCACCATCACTTCAAGCAAACACACTCAAAACTGTCAAACATAGCAGGGAACTCCAAGCTTGAGCTCAGACTGCTCTTTGAATATGTATAGCTGGAATTCCAGACCCAGACTAGAAACACCTTAGTGCTAGACCCTAAGATCTGACCTAGTTGGCAACCCCTCCAGCCAGGCATCTGGAAAGTGGGTAGGAGGAGGAAGAAGAGCAAGAAGTAGAGGAGGAGGGAGAAAATGTAGGTGTGGGGTGAAGAGGATGGTGAGCAGGAGGGAGAAGAAAAGGAAAAGACGGAGGATGCAGATGAGGAGAGGCAGTGAGGAGGAAGGAAAGAGAAAGAATTTTCAGACTTCACTAATGACACAGGACAGAGGCATACAACTTCACTTCTATTCTAGGATTTCTCCAAGTCAAGGACAGGATCCTATAAAGGCTTGGTATTCATTCAATTCTCTTGTCTCATAAATTATCTGCTTTTGTACTAGGTATTTTCTCTGCTTTTACATCAGAATGAGCGATTGTCATAAAACTTACATCTATGTAGCTGTCTGTGCCCCAACATTCTTGTTGGTTATTTTCAGCTGTTTGTGAGGACAAAAGCAGTGTTTTAATCATCCTGTGCCAAGCAGCAGGCACCATGTCCCTGACATGGCAGGTAGCTTGTTAAGGGCATTACTGGGTTGAAAATTAGAAATAAAGCTGGCTTTTATTTACAGTCTGAATTGATGACCATCCATTGGCTGTTTCTCTGTAAGTCTGCAGTAAATTGCCACAGCTGTCCTTGGATAGTTTTGGGGCAGTAAAAACTATCATGCTATCATGTCAGCCTGGGAACTTAGACTTAGAGATATAGAAATCTTGCTCAAAAGCACTATCCTGGTTCAGACATACTTGCAGAGGAAACCCTGCACCTAGTCTCTTATATAAGAGTTAGTTCCAAAAGAACAATGCTGACTGTTCTCCAGTGTCAGTGGAGAGGCAAGTAGCTATCTGTTACCCTGTCTCCAAACAAGAACACTTTCCCAATTCCTTCCCCTCACCCAAACTTTAGCCAGCTCATGAAATATCCCAAGGCATGTTCATGTTTGTAGAACTTTCTGGGCTATATACATACAGGATGCCATGAGAAATGATGACTTAACTCATACCTGAAAGTAACAGATGAAAGTAACGGCAGAGAGTGATGATTGTCCTAATATAAATGTAGCAAAGAACAAAGTCAATGCTGAAAACTTTGTCTCACCCTTCAATTCTTTTCCAGTATATTTGTATTCTTCCTTAAAAAGACAAGGTCCTTTTACCCTGTGTGGTGTAGTGATGATACATACCATTCAACCACTGGCCAACCAACCTCCACTATCTCCCCTTCAAAGATTAAGGTGTATGGAACTACAAGGAGAAAGATGGGGCATGGGGTCTAGTTTAATTTGATCCTGCAAGTATTAGTTAATTTAGTCTCTATAATCTTACATTGTCTGTATACTGTATTCAGTGCAAAGAAAAAAATCAAGATAGTGTTGTTTTTTTTTTTTAATTTCTTATGCCACTTTCATGTCCCCACTCCTTCTCGTTTCTATTTTCACTTCTTAATTAATATCACTCCTGCTGAGTTCTAAAACTTTCATCCTAAAAATAGGACCCTTTCTTTACAGCACATTGATCTTCCTGGCAAGTCTCTTGGTACCTGCCAGCATTAAACACTGCATTTTCTCAAGATGTTGGTTTTCATCACCATTCTGTATGTGGACATTCTATATTAATGTTTGATAATTAACTTGTTTCTTTTTTCTTTAGGCATGTTTAATACCTCCTGGTATTTGTGTGGATAATTTATATATCATATATGTGAGTTTGAAGGATGGGAAAGAGGCAGAGTTGACAGAATGTCCTAATTTATCTTTGAATGAATCATTCAATGATTGAATCAGATTCTAAAAGATGGGACTTTTCAATTTCTGTGTATTCATTTAACAGGTATAAAACTGAATTCCAAAGTTTAATGACTTTTCTGAGGTTACATAAAACTGGCAAAAGAAAAGCAAATATGTGACCTTGAAAGTAACCCTTAAAGACCACTTCTTGAGATCACACAGCATGTGATGGGTGCTTGTGGCCAGTTGTAATCTCCGTTTTAGAACTCAAGGTCATGAAGGACACAAAGTAGTCTGTCCCATGCCCAGCACAGGGAGGGCTACACGTAGTTGAGTATATGACTTGAATTTAGGGTGAATTTTGGACTCTGGGGCTTGAAATTATTAAGGGAAGTGCCCTCCTAAACTAGCTTTGACTCATTAATTTTTCTTTCAAGTGAATAAACGATATCAGTAAAGAATCCAGTCCCATAGGTTTTAGTCATATCAAAGGCCATAATGTATAATTGTATCTCTTCTAACTATGAAGAACATGATTAATCTTTAAAGTGCCAGGACTTTGCATAGCACTCACATTATCTGATGAGGCCGAGGGGAACTTGTGCCTTGTATAATACATCAAAGGGGTGCGTGATATTTCCCGTGGCAGGCACTCAGCATTTGCTCATTCTACCCTAAACTCTTTTATCTGTCTCTTTGTACACAAGCTCATCCATTTGCCTCTAATCTTTTCACAAGGATATATGCTTCATTCATAAAGAGGTGCCATGCACAAACTCAGAGTGGAAGTGGCCCTTGCCAAACTTCAATGAAAGGGTCTGTATTTTAATGAATGTAGGCTTGCTATCCTTCACATAACCTGGACACTGAGAGCTAAAGGAAAAGACCACCACTTTTGTTCTTTTTGGAATACATCTGAGTATTGGTGCTGTTCAGATGTATTGACTATTGTCCACTTATTTTGTGAGTATCACAAAACACACAATCTAAGAAAGCTTTACATACACACACAATCACCCCCCCCCACAGATTGCCTTTGAGTGATATTTCAACAGTCGTCCAAACCTATGGGTTTCAAACACACTGTAATCATGACAAGATATCCTCTTCCAAGCATGGGTGGTGCCAGAGGCTGTTGCTTAAGGGTGGCTGCAGGGAACTCCTGGACTTCAGAGAACTCAGAAACAAGCATTCTCTCTCTCTCTCTCTCTCTCTCTCTCTCTCTCTCTCTCTCTCTCTCTCTCTCTCTCACACACACACACACACACACACACACACACACACACACACTGATCTTACATACTCCCCCTCTCTGCATCTGAAATAACCACATGTACTTAATTTTATATAAAGCAAAGCACCTATGACAGCATTCATAAGGATATGTTCATAAGGCCATTCTTTTTCTATTGGAACATTTTATTTGAACATTGTATCATATTTCAAGTGCTTTAATGATCTTTGTTCTGTATTAGCCATGTGTCTAAACCTGATGTACAATTTGTTTAATAATACTAAACATATGATCATGTATAGGCAGCAAATCATGATTCATGGTATCAAAAAACATATTTCTGGGCTGGAGAGATGGCTCACTTGCCTCCAGTGCCTAAGGCCCCTGGTTCAATTCCCCAGGTCCCATATAAGCCAGACCCACAAGGTGGTGGCCCTGGTGCTCTCTCTCTCTCTCTCTCTCTCTCTCTCTCTCTCTCTCTCTCTCTCTCTCCTCTCTCTCTCCCTTTGAAAATGAATAAATATTTAAAAAAAACATTTCTCACTATGTATGCTACATATCACCTACTTGTCCTATGTTTACAAAACTGACTTAAATAATGAATAGTTTACTTTTTTACTTGATGTAGTATTAAATAGCATTGAATGGCTTTTGTTGTTTTTTGGGGGGAGGGGAACACACATCTCATTTTTGTTATATCTCATCTTTAAGATACTGTGTCTGTCACATTTTATAATTAAAATTAAAATATTATTTAAAAATAATGAAACAGTGATTTTAAAACCCAAGTCATATCTGTATGAAGATCAAATTTATTGGTTAATGACCACCCAAGTAGAATTTCAGTAGACAAATTTATATCTTATGGGGAAAATATAGGTAGCTAGAAATATTTTTAAAAATAGAAAGGTGGTAAGTACAGAGAGCTACCTTTTCTGTTTAGTTAGTCATTATAAAAATAGAAATCTTAGTTTTATTTTATTTACTTTTTAACAATCCCCAAATATTATGAAGTATACTTGTTCTGAAAGCTGTGTGGTTTTATAACATTGCTGACAGGTTCTCAGGAGGTAAGTAGCCTCAGTGGCCAGATGATGTGAAATTCTCATCTGTGAATGGAGTCTCTTCAAAATCTGATCTTTCTTCAAAAATACCTACTAGACTGTCAGCTTAACTTCTTTAATAGAGCAAGATTTATTTTCTTCTTTAGCTGCTTATTTATTTTTCGCCTCATCTTCTGTCCTTATAGAGTGGGTGCTTGCAGAAATCTGGCTAGCCTAATGTTAAATGCCCATCCATTACCCTTTTATGAAGGTCAAGTGCATTATTTCAGGTTGGTTCCAAGTTATGCTCTGCTGTAGAAAGTGGTCAGAGGTCCTTTCAGCATTCTGCTCTGCTTGCTCCCAGCACACTCCCTGTGGTTTCTCAGGGGTTTCCATCATCTGGTGTTTGACATCCTGTATCTTAGAACATTTGTTTCTAGTGAGTAGTCCATGCTGCTGTCATGATGGATGGAGACGAATGTCTTCTCCGACAGGAAATTTGCCAGTTACTAAGGTGGGGAAGTTTCACTCCAATATATCAGAGCTGTCCCCAGCTTTCTCTTTGTGATGTCAGGAAAACAGCATTGATGTGGATTAATCTTTAATGAAAACCACCTTTTCAGAACTAGAGAAATTAAGAGACTATTACCAGCCTTGGAAGCTAAGTGACTTCCATTAAAATAGTTTTGTTGACTTGACCTTTCCCTTGAGGAAATCTTTTGAGGTTTTGTCTTTCTGTTCTACTAGACCTCTGCTTCCTGAATTTATTTGTTCCCTAACTCTACTATGCATCTTGTATCACTATGCTTCACCTATTTACAATAAGCTCTTGAAAATAAAAGCACAGTAGTTCATGGGTAACAAGGTCTGTTTCACTACTCCTGGGTTAAAAGACTTACAGTATGGGATATACAATGTACTGGTTGTATATTTACATTTCTAATCTGATTGCTGGGAGTGTGTTTGTTTGGGAACTAGATTACTAAGTGTTTCCAAGGTTGATGACATCTACCACCAGGAGATGAGCATGCTTGCTGTGGACAAAAGGACCTGGTAGATGAAAAGGAAAAAGAAAGAATAGAGAAAAGAAGACATCCTGGACACACCCACCACTAGCAGATTAAATAAGAGGACTTGCAGGGAAGACACATATTTGAAGCCAAGAGGGAAAAAAGCAGAAACTACTGCAGAGAATCTAAGGTAATGCTATAATAAGGAGCGAAAGTTAATACAGAGGGCAGTGGTCAGAAGTTTTAAAAAAGTAATAAAACCACAAATATGTTCAGCAGCAGAAGCTAAAGAATCTCTTGAGATCTCTGAGGGAGATGATGGCTTATTTAGCAAGAACTTATTAAGACTTTCAGGGGGAGCACAATTCACCCTTATCTCTCTGTTCTTCCTGAGTGGTCTCAAATGGGTAAAAGATTTTGATGACTGTAGCTGAAATTGGTTTTTCCAGGAAGGAAAACAATTATGACTCAAGGTGTCGGGCCTCGAGCTGGCCTCCCTAGAAGCTCCATGGCATCAAATTTAGATATTAACTGCTGCCTGCAACCCAACTGTCCTGCCTGTCTTTTGAAAGCTATCATCTCAGTGTGCTCCCCTGTTCCTTTCCTAAGAGCTGGTGATATTTACACAGGTACCTTAGGTTCTCTGCATGGGTCTGGTAACCTAACTATATCTACATCCTGTCATTGGACACCTACCTATCCATTATGGAATTTGAGTGAGTGAACTCATTAGTCTTATAAAGGACCATGGTGCCTGTCTCCCTGGCTGTATATTCCAGCTAAGCCACATCCTAATCAGGTGCCTTCAGACAAGGTTTTAGTTGTTGACTGGTTTGCAGTGAATTTTTCAGTGATATTTTCATCTTCTTTAAAGTAAAATGTAATGATCCTGTCAACATCCTAAGGCAGATATGAGAAAAGCCAAAACAAGCAAGAAACAGAACCTGATGAAGGTGTTCAGGAAATGTTGGCCTCAGTCTTACTGCTTCTTTCACATTATATTGCTTAGCTTATGTTGCCATTTGTCAACCAAAGAAGATGCCAGAGATGCCAATTTTGCCAGACCTTTTTTTTCGCTAAGAATTGGGAAGTAGGATAGAAATATAAGACACCTTCTTATTCTTAAGAATGGTGCACGCAGATAGAGGAGACGGATGTCTAAGCAATCAACTATAGTACAGAACTTATGTAACATGATAGCTATGTACACAGAACTCTGTCTTGGGGGACTCCAAGAAGCTTTCACAGAGAAGCAAATATTTGTCAGAGAAGGAAAAAGGAGGTTGAAGACTGTCTTTCAGTGTGCTGTGCGTGCTGGGAGGCAGTAGTGTTGTCAGAGCACAGCACACAGCTTGGAGGGAATTTTTATTTTTGAAACTTAAAACACATTAATTTCCATTAATAGCTAACTATTAAGACTAATTATAACCCCCAACATATCTCCGTGAGCATTTGAATTATAATTCTAATGTAATAGGGAAATTTATCTTCAATTTTACAAGCTTTATTTTTTGGTCTTGAATATAAAATTAGGAAATGGGCAATGTTAGCATTACTCATGTTGGATTAATAGAAGAAAAAGTCATCCTATTAAAGATGTTGATATTTTAAGTATTTTTCTTAAATAATTGGTCAGCAGGAACTACTGTTGTGCTAAGAAGAGAACTATTAAGAAATAAAACAACCCATATTTTGTCAAATACCAGGTCTTTCTTGATTCTCTGACAGCATTCAAGAATATAAACATAAAACTGGGCCCCCATCACCCCCCTCATCCAACGTACTATCCCATTGCAAGGAAGCTATTAGGTAGCATGTAATGATGGCTTTCTGATTCTTGAGACTGTAAACTGGAATTGTCCAGAAATCAGCATGAAAATGCCACAGCTTGTCAGAGGAGCACATTGTTGTGACACACTGTCATGACATTCACCACAGAACAAATAGAGTAGAACCAACATTTATGGACTGATAGACAGTCAAGATATTAACATGTATCTCACAGGGCTCTGTGTGAGCAAAGACTTCACAGATGAGAGATATGATATCTCTCTATCTGTGTGTGTGTTTGTGTGTGTGTGTGTGGTATATGCACATTCAAGTGCCCATGCAGTGCCCCATGCACTCACCCGAAGGGGTGGAATAGAATGTCCAGTGTCCTGCTTCCTCACTCTTCTCTCTGCTCCTATTTGAGTTGGAGTCTCATACTGACCTCTGAGCTTTGGCTGGGATTCTGAAGCCTATGTTTCCCAAAGGACTTGTACAGACCTTCGTGGCCACACCCAGCTGTTTATGTTGGTCCTGGGGATGTTGGTCAGGTAGTATCTCAGGCCTCCTCAGGTCTTCCTGCTTCCACAGGAAGTGTTCTTCATCACTGAGCCACCTCTCCAGCCCCTGTCCTGGAATATTTGTGGTGTGATGAGCTGTATTACATATCTAATTCTCTTCATCTTATAAGGTACTCCTTTGGTAGATCATTTCTCCTGATGGTTTATGTAGAAGACAGAGTCTTCACAGACTTATTAAAAACTGATGCTGCACTCTTGATCAGGGACATGGGGGGCATGGGGAAGGGGAGGAAGTGAGTATAAGAGACAGAGAAGTGGCAATAAGAGAAGCAGCCAAGCTCTTATTGGGAATCTGGAGGGACCATTGTGTTGCAGTAACTTGTACCTGATCTTGTTTTCCATGCTTTCTAAAAAGAGCCCAAATTGCCTAAAGGAGGTAATAGCTACAACTTAAAACTCCAAAGCTTTCTTTACCCATCAGCAAATACATATTTTGGTGGAATGGAATAGCTTTTTTTTAAGAGCCAAAGCCATCCAAACTCCCTCACAGATTTTCAGAAACTGTTCAGGATAAGAACCAAACCTATCCTGGGGAAAGAGAGGCTGGATCTAAGGAAGAAACTGATCTGATATTAGAAGCTGTCTACATTTGTTTTAAATGTGTGCGCTGTGGTATGTTCATATGTGTCTACCCCTCATTCTTTCCTAGTGTCTCATTAACCAGGTTTTACATATAAACTCCACTGCCTACTGCTGTCTTTGTTCTCTGGGCCCAAGACCTTCTTTATTCCATTTAAGGTGCATTACTGACATTTGCCAATTCCCACAGAGGACTCAGTCTGTTTCTAACATAGATGCCCATTGTTGCAAGAGAGATGATCTTTACCCCTTCCTTCTCACCCCTGTGGTGCTTGGTATGCCCTGTAATCCTGGCCGGATGCCCAGTGCAACTGGTGAGACGCATTCTTTTCAATCCGGTCCTTACTTCGCTTTCTAAAACAAGAAGAGAGGGACCTGCACATAAAATTGTTTATTGTGTCTCGAGGAGGAAGGGGCTGACCACCATGAGAGTGCCCAAAGAGTTTTACATAAATGACCTTTTGTGTCAATGTAAATGAAGACTGTACACAATGAAATAATTAGGAAAAATTAGGACAGGGACCTTGCCTATAGCTTAATTTCAGAGTTCCCTGTTACAGCTCTCCAGTTACTTTATGATGATGCATCGCTAATTGCAGGGCTATTCAGCTCTGGGCATAGCTGGGTCTACCCCATGGCAAGCTGACAAAGAACGACCCAGAGTGTGGACTTTGCCTGGAAAATTCTATGAGTTTCTGATACTGCTTGGATGCTAGCCTTTTGGAGTAAATTTAAGTTTATTTGATCATTAAATTGGTAATTAAGGCAGTCAAGAGATATAAGTATTTTGTCTGGGATCACAAATGTTCATGGTAGGAAGATTCGTGTTTCTGACTAACCAGTGGCCTTAAAATGCACCAACCTGGATAGACAAGTGTAGAAATGGATTCCAAGGTGTGTGCATTTATCCCTTGTCTTCTTTCTACTCATTAGCACTTTTTTACATCATAAAATGTTATTATCTATTCCTTACAATAAGCTGTAAGCTCTTAGAGTATTTATATTTATTGAATGAATGAATGCCTTCTCCAAATAGGAATTTCATAAATTGTGTTCAACAAATTTTTCTACTGGTCAATAAGCAGGAAAGGAAATAGTTACCTAAGTGAACAGACAGCCAACAAAATGGGTACATCCTTTACTAGCTTTACAGTTGACAGAGGATTGATATCTAGATTATAAATTAATCCTCAAAAAACTAACAACTCAATCCATCCAACCAATAAATGTGGTATGAAACTGAACAGAGAGAAAATAAAGTCCTTTGGATTTATGCCAACAGGTGTTATTATACCTGGATCATATGCTAGTTCTACTTTTAGCTTTTTGGAAAACCTCCACACTGATTTCATCGTCTCTTCCTGGAGGTGTGATGCTACTGATGTGTTAATGGGGTTTGAAGCTAAATTCTATCAACCCAGTTATTTTGGTTAAAATATCCGATAGTCACAAGCAAGTCAGACCATACTCAGAGTGAGCTGAGAATGTCCCAATTTAAATTACGTGGAACTTAAAATTTGCCTTTTTAAAAAAATTTACTTTAACTTTTCAGATCTAAGCAAACTAAAGCTGGACCAAAGCACTGTTCTCTTCTTGTAGAGAGAGGCTCTTCCTCTACCTTCTCCCTGCAGTGTTGATTTTTGTACCAAGAGTCCTTGCCTCGCAACCATGAACAATAAGACACACAGGCCACAACGCAAAGGGAGTAAAGCAGAGGAGATTTACTAAGGAAACAGCCAGAAAGCTGAGAGGGTCAGGGAGAACATGCTTAGGATGTTAGTGTGTATCCACAGAAGAAAACGAAAGGGGAAAGGAAAGGTTCAGCTTTTGAAGACAGAACTCATGAAGGGGAAGAGTATTCCTCTCAGCATGTCTACAGGTAAAGCAGATTTCCTGAGGGGTAGTCTTTGGCCAAGGTGATACAACTAACTCTTAAGAGGGGAAACTACTCTATGTTGTTGTAATCTCATGTTGTGTATAGCTTGTAATATCATGTCTCCACATAGGGCTAGAGGTAGAAAACAGACTTCCAGAAGAAAGCAAGGTTTCTCTTAATGGGCCACCAGGAAAAAAAAAAACAAAAACAAAAACCTGATACTCCCAAACTCTTTCTTTTCATAAGGTATTTGAAATCTTGTAGAGGAGTAATTGGGATTGTTCTGTTTTTAATGTTACCAGGGAAAGAGGAGGCTGGGCTCTTCCTGGGTGACCTCTAAGTCTGATAATGCCTGTCTAGCTACCAAACTACCAGCACTCAAAACCTGCAAGTGATTCTTTGATTTGCACAGCATATGCCTCCTGTGGTTATAGCATCCCCCCTTTCACTGCATGAGATTTTATAGACTTGTGAAGATGATATTTGTAGTACAGCTTAAAATTTCCCAAGAGCCCCAAACATTTCCCTTTCCCCCAGCCCGCAGGCCTCTGTGGCAGGGACTAGGCAAGTAACACAGTGAGTGGAAAGTTGTCTGGCTCCCTGGAGAATCCTGGTCAGCACTCCATTACCAAGTAGCCAATAGAAACTGCTTGTGCACAAGTGATAAAGCCCCAAAGATTAGGGAGCCCAAACCATTTGGCTCTACTTATTACAAATACAAAGCTTTGCCTATGGTTCATTATGTTCCTTCCATATAAACCCAACTCAGGGGAATTCCACCGAACTTTGAAATAAATATGTGGGAGAGAGCTGTATTAAAATTGGATATTACCTATCTATAGCTGCTTGGCTGGTTTCTTCTTTCATTTGTTTTTATTCCCTCTTTTCTCTCCACCTCTGCTTTCTTCCCTTAAGGCTTTTATAAGAAAGAGGAAAAATAAGAACATTTCATATGTTCACAACTCAGTGTATTCTCAAATTCTCAAATTTAGGCTGGAGAGCACTGTCTCCCTGTAACTCCTGTCTCAGGATGTGGCCCTCTTTTTGTCTAGCAAAATGTCTGACCAGGATGAGGCTACCCTGGCTTGCTATGCTTTACATTTGAGCACATGGATACATAAAGTCAAGCTTACAGAGAGAGAGAGAGAGAGAGAGAGAGAGAGAGAGAGAGAGAGAGAGAGAGAGAGAGAGAGAGAATGGGCATACCAGGGCCTCTAGCCACTGTAAATGAGCTCCGGATGCATGTGCCACTTTGTGTGTCTGCTATATGTGGCAATGGGGAATTGGGCCCCTGGTCTCTAGGCACTGGAGACAAGCATCATAACCACTAAGCCACCTCTCCAGCCCTATCAGCTGTATCATTATTCTTCCTTGGGATATACTATGTGTGTTTGGAATACACTATGTGTGTTTTCTATATATACTATGTGTTTGTAGAAATGCTTATTTGTGTAAATGTCATCATCCTTCTAAAACTACTGTAAATGTGCAAGAGAGGGTGTGACATTGTGTTTTATTCCTGAGACCTGGGGAGAAAGAAATCTATTACTAGAACCCAGATCTTTTCATTTCTTCTTTGACCATTCTCTAAACATTCCTCCAGATTTCATGGGAGGGTTACTTTTTACTTGTATTTTTAAGGTTACATATTGATTCTTCCATGGAACTTTAATAAATTTCATGTTTTAAATATGAATCATACAATGTCAGATAAAATGAAAAGCGCAGAGAAAATGTAAAGACAACCCATATGTTTTAAGTGTTCCTGTATAAAATCTTTCAGCTTCCCGTTTATCATTTCATGGTAACCATTTTACAGGATTGGCAGTGCTTTCAGAACTCTGAAAAGACTCCATTTTCATGAGCCCAAAACAGCTCATCGTTACTGCATGTCCCATTACTGACCCATAGAAAGAACTATATAACCAGTTGCTAATAAATGAATAAATAAAGGAAATTTGTGATCTTTTTTCTCTTGATATTTCTAAGAGTAAAGCTGCAAATAGTATTTAGGATTGTTGGGTTACTTTTTTTCCTTGAAGTGTGTGAGCTTGTATGTGCGTGTGTGCATGCAGACAGAGGTCATTGTTGGCTGTCTTATTCCACTGGTCTCTGATATACCATTACTGTAACTGACCCCCATTTCATGTTTTGATTGTGAGCTCACCAGGTGGCCCAGTAAACTCCCTCTGTTTATTCATAACTATTCAACTTTTCCCAGAGGCACAAAAAATAAGAATTAAATCTAAGGCTCTTCCATTTTAACACAGAAGCTGCTGTCCCCACATAATTTCCTGGACAAGAGATCCTCATCTTACAAGCCATGTTCTCTATAGTGGAGAAGTTACATACACATGTACATTAAATATGTGATATTTATGTTCCTAAGGGTGGATAATTAGCCCTAGTGAGTACATTTGTCCATCATTTTCTTTGTTTATATCTGATACTTAAATGAATTTTTAAAAATTATCGGTGAAAAAAATGGAAAGAAAAAAAATTTTTAAAAAGTTGTTTAAAACTAGACTTAAATTAGATCTAGAGATTCTGCTTTTTCACCCAGGCTCATGCTTCCCAAAGAGGGAATAAAGCAATGATGGTTGTCGCTTCACAAAGCAGTGATTATCATAAAATGTAAAGGACATATGCATATGTGAGATTGCAGAGGACATGGGTATCCTGTTAGAAGCTGATGCAGAAACAAGAATGTTCTATCAACTCCAGTATCAGGGTGAACTGGGGTTCATCAAGTAATTTGTCCACATTAGGTTGCTAGAAACTGTTGCACAAGGACTCTGTCACGTGGAGATTTTCTCTGGCTTCTTGGTTAGCTCATGTCCCTGATGTGTTAACTGAATGATCCTTCCCTCTAAGGGTGTCTGGAAGGCAATAGGGTGTGCTCACAGAAATAAGCAAGGACAGGAATTCCTGTTGGTAGCCATTAGTAGAAGGGTGCTGCAGTCAGAATATTTTGTTATCTTTGTCCTTTCCCAATTTGCATATGCATGAAGGTCATCAGAAAGGTCCAGCTTCCTCTT
This sequence comes from Zapus hudsonius, assembly GCA_004024765.1. Classification (NCBI taxonomy): domain Eukaryota; kingdom Metazoa; phylum Chordata; class Mammalia; order Rodentia; family Dipodidae; genus Zapus; species Zapus hudsonius. The sequence continues at coordinate 83,184 of PVHP010000786.1, read as the reverse complement.
GGGGATCAAGGGAGTGAAGAAGATAAATGACTAAAACTCTTTATCCACGGCATGTAGACACAACATCCCAGGTGCTTGTGAAGATGTAGATTCCAGGGCAGGAGAGATGCTTCAGTCGGTAAATCACAGCCCTATATGTGAAGAGCTTAGTCCCAGTCTCTAGCACCCACAGAAATCCCGAGTTGGGTGGGCTTGGTAATTTGCCTGTAAACCTGGAGCCGGGAAGGTGGAGACAGGAGATCCCTGGAATATACAGTGTATAAATGGATGAGCTTGGGTTGTCAGTGAGAAAGCCTGCCTCAATAAATAAAGAGAGCAATTGAAGAAGACAACTGATGTTCCCCTCTGGCCTCTAAACTTATGCCCACACATGCACATAAACAAATCATATACATGCCTTCACATGTGCCCAGACAAATACACACACACACACACACACACACACACACACACACACACACACACCACATACATTCCGAAGATCTAATTCTCAGGATTCCTGGTCTTTTAGCACTAAAAATCTACAAGCTACCAAGTGTCAAATTTCTATTCTTGTCATTTCTACTACACCTATATCAAAGACTATACTTTCCTGCACAGAGATGCCTTGTGCTAATGGGAAGGCGTTTTTATCTATGAAACGTTGGTTACATTTTTCTTTATAAAAGAAAAGCAAGTAGGTAAGCCTCCTGGTATGTGATACAAGTATAAAATATTAGTTGTGTATTGAAATTAGCTGCCCTCTACTGGACAACAGAGGATTGCATTCGAAACAAAACTATTTTTATTTGTTCTTTTGACATAAAAAACTAGCATCTATTACTTTTCTCCCAGCAAGACTACTTTATTTTGCATTTGACTTCTGCATGGAATAGAGGTCAGGGAGCCCATGGATGCCCTCATTACATCTCTCAGCTATAAGGAAACGGGACTCACAACCTGTAAGAGTGAATTAGGAAAGCATTAAGGTTGAGACAGCTGTTACCTCTCCACTCCTCTACCTAGGATTAATAATTCTTAGTCACTTCATACCAAAGAATGCTTACCAGCAATTGAACTGTGCAGACCCTGGGAGGTCAGGATTACTGTGTTTTCAAAGACATTTGTTCAGCTCAGGGAGAAGGGCTCCTTGGAATGTTGTATTCTGAAAGTTCCACTCCATTATTCCACAGTTCTAACTCCATTCCTTTACACAGCAAGAGGCTCTGTCTTGGTATGAAACACAGGCATCCCACACAGGCTTATTAGACACAAACTGCTATTCAAAGCGTCCTTGAGAGAGAAACTTGTATAATACAAAACACAATACAGGACTTTTTTAAAAACAGATTTGGTAATAAACTCTAAACTGTTTCATTTTCTGCAAGAGGAGTAAGGAGGAATTATCACTGCTTTAAATTCAGACTGAGGAAGAATAGGGTTTTATAATGTGGTGGTTATTTTTGTTTGGTTTTTAGTTTAGTGTGATTTTATTTTGCAGAGCTGAGGAGCTAACCCAGGGCTTCACTCCCAGCCCTAGAGAAAGCAATTTTTAAATCAGATTTTTATTAGCATTGAGTGTGTAATGGGTTCCATTGTACATTTTTCATAATTCTTTATGTAGCATCTACCTTCTTGTTGCTTGGACAAAACACTCAAGAAGAAGAAGAAGCAGCTTATAGGAAGACAGGTATATTTTAAGCTTACAGTTCCAAGAGGTGAAGAAAGCATGGCAATGGGCTCACATCTTCATGCATCCCCTGAAGAGAGAAGGAGCAAGGAGAGAGAGCTAGCTCTTAACATCCAAAGGACTGGGCTAGCCAACCACAAGATTCATATCCAAGCAGACACCTCCACTTTCCAAAGCTGCACCAGTTGGAGACTAAATCAGAACTGAGGCTGTGGGGACACTGTACGTGCAAATAGCCACACTTCATTTACATCCACCCTCTTTTCTCTCATCTCTCTATCTGCCTCTCCCATGGATGCTCTGCCTCCCCATGCTTAAACCCCTTTTGTTTTCATGTTACATGTATTCTATCTGTCCCCACCCCACCTTCAGATTTATCTTGTGAGCTATTGCCTATCACTGAATTTGAACCTTCCCCACTCCCCCAAATGATAGAAAGATGACTTAAACAAAGACACTTCTGTGACTAGACCATATTGGCTCTCTTATCCTCAAACACAGACGTGCCTGAAAGTGAAAGAAAGCAAAGGGGAAGAAAAACAAGCTAACAAATAACAAAGACAACAAAAATCAACTCTTGCTTGAAAAGAGACAGGGAGGGATGCACAGGAATTTCTCTCCCTTTGTCAGAGAGCCAGGTGCCCAAGTGAGCAGGAAAGTCTGTGGCACCAACCTTTTCCTTTTCCTCCTTCCTCTGCACACAGAAGTTGTGTCTTCCTCTGCCCTAATGCTGCCAAGTCCTTCATGTTCCTGTGGTGACAAGTGGGGTTACACAGAGCTAGCAGGGAGATCCGGCACAATGAGAGGCCCTTCCTGGGGGACCAGTGCAAAGAGGATCTTCTGGCCTCCCAAAGGACAGCATGGCGGCAGGACATCTCAGCCAAGAGCAGAGCGACTTCCTTTATCCTTGCCACCTCCTGCCCCTGGTCAAGCCCAAGGCCAAATCTCTCTTCTGTAACTAAGAACTTGGAGAGACTTTTTGTCTGGAAAGATTCTTTTTAACTTTATTTATTTTTGCAGTACTATTGAACTGATGGCCTCCTGCATGCTAGACAAGCATTGAAACCACCAAGCTTTGTTCCAGCCTGTGTTTTTTTTTTATTTTAAAACTGTGTTCCTATGCAATCCCCAGATGAGAGAGGGGGTTCAGAGAATGAGAGTAACAGGGAAAAAGGGAGCATGAGAATGAAAGAGAAAAATTTTCTTGGATAGAAAACAAAAAAGACCATGTGAATGAAGACTGAATGTAATTCCCATGACTTGGCTGGAATCCCTCCTCTGGTTTTCTTTATACCTGGCAGTAAAGTGGATAACTATTTTGAGACTCTCAGTTTTTCCCTGAACAAGGTAGCTTCCTTTTAATTTCCATTTTGTCTTCTGGCTAAGCTTTAAATTTTGCAAAAAAAAAAATAAGAAGCTGGAGACAAATGTTATTGGAGAAAGAGAAGGGGTGAAATGAGTCAGGGGAGATGGTAATTTGCTCCTTTCTGTACTGGGTCAAGGCTAAAGGTTGGATATAATGATGTTTCTGAAGATAGCAAAGGTCCACTCAAATCCCCAGCCCTACCCTGGGGACATGAGTTGGAGGATGTACATCTCTGTGCCATAGGGAATCTAGCATGGAAAGTCTAGCAGACATTAAATAAAATAGCACAAAGTATGAACTAACACCTTTGAGTGCTAACTACTCAATACATGCTGTGAGGCTTTTTTTTTAATTTATGATATATGCATTTGTGTGTATGTGTGTGTGTGCTTGTATAAGTCAAAACAAATTCTTCCTCCCCTCCTCTCTTAATTTTCTTCTTGTCAAGTGTTTGGACAAAAAAACAAAAAGAGAAACTAATACAGACTCTGTCTAAATAAAATAAGTTTCAGATACACATGATCTGTTTAATTATATTTAATTCAAAGAACTCTTTGGAGAAAAACGTTGCCATAGGGAAGGAAGCTCATGTTTGTAAGTAGAAAAGACACTGATTTAATTGTGACTATAGAATAATATATGTGTGGAGGAAAAAGTACCAAGGAGAGTAAAAAAATCCCTGAGGCTTGTGCTTTTTGGTGATTGTCTTGAGCAGGTTTCTCAAACATTGTACAAAGAAATCTAATGCAAAGGGACTTTGAGAAAGAGAACAGAAACGTCTAACTAGGGTAGGGATATCAGAATCTTCCAATCATAATTACCACCTTAGCTAATGATGGCATGCAGTTTGCCTTCACTATACCCTTGTCTGACTTAGACACCAAATCATACAGGAAGTGCCACTTCTCGATCTATGAATACTGAAAAGAATGCAAACCTGGTTAATCACTGCATGAGATAGAGGACCAAGAAATCACAAACATGGTATGATGTGCATTTATTGAGCCAAATCAATATTTAAAAACTACACTACCTTGGGCTGGGGAGATGACTCAATGATTAAAAGCTAATTAATTCCATGTAAACAGAAAATGATGTGATTGGCCACATCAGGAAGAGCAGAGATCTTGGAAAGCAGCTGGACCTTGGAAAAATACGAGGACTTGGAGAATGTTTTGACATTGTAAACCAGTGGGGCAGTTTGCAGATGAGAAAGCAGCCTGTGGCAATAGGGACTCACTGTATGTATTCTCCAAATGACTTCACTGCAGAAATGGTTTTGACCCACAAGGAGCTGGAGTTCAGCTGCCAGTATGTTCCTGGCAGGGATATGGAAGAAGACTGTTTGGGAAGAGGCTCTTGTCACACACTGCCTGGTGGAATGCAATTACTTGCAATGGAGTCTAGCCAGGGCAATTGCTGTTAATACCGTGATCCTTGCAGAAAGTTTCCAGGGAGCCTTAATGAGTCTGAGTGGTCAGGACCTCTGTTTTATGTCTCAGTGAAAAGCCTGCAAAACCACAGCCAAAAATCACCAGCCAAGAGAAATCACGTTTCATATATGGATCTACAAACTCAACATCTGAGCACAAAGGGATGGGGGAAGCAATAGGACCTTGGAGCTTTTGGAGGACAGATGTAATCCAGGGTCCCAGTGCTCAGACAATGACACTGTTTATTGTATCGTGTCTAAATGCATTTAACAGGAGTTTATGTTTTCAAAAGATGCAGTTTAGATGCAGTGCTACTTAGTTTCCCATCCAGCCACAAACGTGCCGAGAAAGTGCTTTTTCTTCAGTCTTCCAATTGACAGAATCCCCTGCTTCTCTCATTCATTCCACCTTCCTTCAAAGCAGACCATTTGCAGGCCAATCTAAGGAGCTATAGACATTACCTAAAAAGAAAAATTCTACAGAAAAGGAAAATTATTTGAATTTTCTTGAGTTAATTGAGGAATAATACTGGTGAACCTATGTGTCCTTCTCTTATGCCCTTATCACTATTCTATTCAGGACTATGGGAATGAAAACACAGACTGTCATCTTCACATATAGTGAGGCAGTGAGTGGGACAGGATGTGTAAAAGAGCCAAGCAATTGTGCTTTTTCCATAGGGAACTGGGCAGATGGAGTTGTCTCCTATTTGAAATAGGCTTCAGTCCAGAGAACTAGAGTTACCTTTCAATTTGTAATGCTAGCGTTCTTCTAAATTCCAAGGGTAAATGTTCCAGGAAATGCTCTTCTCTATATTTCCTTTAGATCATTGGGATATATGTACCTAGAAAAATGAATGAATGCCTTATCCAGATACTACATGGGCATATGAATCTGTTCCCCATGGGCATGAGCTCAGAACTGGGAACTGTGTGGATGGCAAGGCATCAACAGGCTGAGCTCCCCTTGACAACTTGTCTGATCATCCCTGCATGTGGAATAAAATACTGAGCATCACAGGATCTTTTTTTAAATGAGTTATTAAATGAATAGTAACCTCAAAATCATATATAAATGCCACAGGGTCCTTTTAACTTAACATATCCCAGTTTCTTTGATGTCTACTGCAATCTGCTCTTACACTGACCTTTCCTTTGTTAAACTAAGTAGTAATTTGCAGCTGTCCTCTTTCTGGATGGAGACCCAAAAGACAATAGGTCCCAAACCTCACAGGGTCCTAGGTGCCTTTCCACAGAGTTGGTTAATCCTTTGAAATCTCTAAGGCTAGTTCTTCATCATCCTTATCAGACTAAAACTTACTTAAAAAATGCCCTGTCATCTAATCTACTGATTTTTTTTAATCTTTATTCACTAGTTTAGTTTAATTGACAACTGTGCTATCTATTAGAAAGTGATCACAGTAAATGCCTTCAAGTTGTATATTGTGATATAATATGTTCTCAAGTCCCCAGGCATGCTTCCTGTAGTCCTCAGGAAGGCTTGAAAGCCTAAGACAATTGGATCATATTGTTAATACCAATAGTTTTAAAATTACACTTGTCGGATTCATAGTTAGAATGAAATATTTTTTTGTTTTTGTTTTTGTTTTTCGAGGTAGGGTCTCGCTCTAGCCCAGGCTGACCTGGAATTCACTCTGTAGTCTCAGGGTGGCCTTGAACTCAAGGCGATCCTACCTCTGCCTCCAGAGTGCTGGGATTAAAGGTGTACACCACCACGCCAGGCTCCTAGAATGAAATTTTAATGTACCAATAAAAGGCCATCCTGGAAAGAACTGAATAACCAGGAGCTAGTTTGCAGCAGTGATATAAATCAGCACCCTCAATTTCAGAATTGCTTGAGCATACACAATGCTAATGGACTTCTGTATTCCCTGTGAATTTTCTAGACAATTGAAGCTTATCTTTTATTACAAATGAAATATAAAATAATAAATAAAATAACTTGAAATAAGATATTTCAAGTTATATTTTTACTTTTCTTATTAAAGATCTCTATATTTAACATTTCATTTTATGAATTTTAAATATTGTTGTTTTTTGTAAAGTTGTTAGAGATCTACATTGATTTATTTACTATACTGTTTGAATTTAAGGGACTTTTTAGCTCTTTTGTGGCTAACCTACTTTGCATCCTTTTATTTATGATATAGAAAAACTTATCCTTGAGAAATACTTTCCTACAAATACGTTATTAAGGATTTTATTTTGCTACCTTTAATAAAGAATTGTAATAGAAACCAATGAACATGTCATATTTGATTTGATATGAAACAATTCTATTTTAAATTGGCCTGTGATGGAAAAGAAAAACTTTCCAGACCTCTAAAGTCGTGTTCTCCAGGCTAACCTGCAGTGTCTTTCTTCGAAGAAGGTGTATTCTTATTAACACATTAATTCGCTTCCACTTTCCCCTGTGCTCCCATCCCATTAACACTTTCAGATGGTAGTATTTAATCATTGTCTGTTGTCTCTCCAGTGAACCCTTAGCCTGATTATGATGTGGCCTCATTAAAGTTGTCTCCATATTTGAAGTTTGATATTTGATCTTCACAGTAGATTTACCTAGTGTAACGGATGCCTGCAAAAAAAAATGGGTACATTACTTTTTCTGAAAAACACAAAACAAAACAAAATTAAGAAGAGAATAAAGCACTCTCTTGCTGTGCCTATTTCCATGTTCTCTGTTAGCTCTGATGTGGATGGCGATGAAAGATGAACCTTGCTTCTATTAATGTCACTATTAGGTTCTCTTGAAAAAGGAACATGATAGCATGCCCTGTTCTTCCCTTTATGAACATGAACAAGATGACTTTCCTTGGTTTCCTTTAGGAGGTGAAGATGTTGATAACTAAAAGTACAGTAAGAATATATCTGAACAGGAGAGGCAGATCCTACTGAAGATATTCAGAATGCATTCAGTCATCCCACAGTGTTCAATGCTCCTGCATGTTAGATAGGGTCTAACTGTCTCCAAAAGACTACACTTATTATTTCAACAAGAACTCATTGAATCCTTCTTATGTATAAGGAACTATTCTAAATATAGAGTAAGACAGAAAACATATATCTCTATAATATATATCTTCTGTACAGTTTCTAATCTAATGAAAAACATATATAATAAGTATTTGATTTCTAAATGTTATGATAGTGAAGAGTAAGGGTTTCCTAAAAGCCTCTGATTGGAGCTTCTTCCCTAGATTTCAAGCTGGCAGTGACCTGGGAAAGTTATTACAAAGGAGATGACCTCCTTTAAATGAGATTAGGAAAAGCAGAATTTGCTTACTTTTAGTGGAGGGTGTAAAAGTACTTATGATCTGTGATGGTTAGGCTTTGTTGACAACTTGATCTTTTTAATTTTCTTAGGTGGGTCTCTGAGGATGTTTATAGGAAGGCAGCCTCTCAGTAGGGGGCAAGATGTAAAGAAGTTCAAAGAAGCTAGAAGTAAACATCTTTTCCTGTGTTGGCAGTGCAGGAAGGAAATTCCAGAGACTCTGGAACCCATTAAGTCTGGTGAAGTGTTGTAAGACCCCACCCTAAGGCTATATAAAGGGGGAAAAATCTCCTCACCATTCCCTGCCTGCCTCCCTGCCTGCCTGGCTGCTGGTGCTTGTTGTGTGTCTTTTCATCAGCATTGAAATGGAGCTTCCTCAGCCTTCCAGCCTGGACTGAAGACCAGAGGCTCACAAGGAAGCCTTTAGGCCTTCAGTGCTGGATTGGGACTCCTGGAGCATAAAGTCATGTGGACTGAGCAGCGACAGGTTCCTCGACTCTTGGACTTGCAGCCTGCTCTTGTGGGACTGCCATGAGCAAATCCAATAACCCCCTTTTAGTTTACTACATCTCTTTCTATTGATTCTGTTCCTCTAGAGAACCCTGAATAATACATGACCAAACAAAAAAAGTGAGAAAAATAACATGTGGGCTCACAAATGGTTCATGAGGAGAAACTTACTGTTGTAGATAAAGGAAGTTATGAGAGCTTTAAGATAGAGGTAGGAATCAAATCATAAAAGGTTTGGTACAACATGCTGAGAAGCTATAATAGGATGAAAGAGATAGGAAATCATTAGAAATTTTAAGCAGATGTGTTGGAGAGTTAGAGAGGGGCAGGGATGTGGGTGAGCAAGCCCTGATGCATGCGGTAAGATAGGATACATTTCTGTCTACCAGGTAGCTGATTTTGAGGGAGAGCAAATGAATCCTACCCTTTGTATAAATACTGTTTTATATCCTTCATGGATGAGACAGGAAGATTTCCTGTAATGGAAGTCATAGGATTGGAACCAAAGGGTTAAGGGAAGATTATGAGTCTAAGCATTTTAGGACCTGAAAGCAAAAGGTTATGTAAAGTTGGTAAGATAATTTCAATTATACTCATTAAAACTTGTACCAAAAGCTAAGAGGCACAAGAAATAGGCCCCCTAATTTCAAGAATCCCCATGTTCAGATGTTCCTAGTCAGCGGCTAAGAGACAACACCCCTTTTCCTGCTGAGAACTCTTAAAATTCCTAAAGTTCATTGTGAGATTTCTGCAGAATGATTTTCCTCTGGTGATTCAAAGTCAAAATCTTCTGCATTTGAGAACAGTCCTTGACCTTCATTTTAAGGAGGATGTCAGGGATATTTGTGAATATTCTGTTTTTCTGGAAGAATCTTTTCACAGACAGGGTGCTTGAAGCTATAGTACCTTCCATCCATATTTTTTTAATCCAGCAGAATCCCAAGAATCCTGGCAAGCACATCCATGATTTTCACTGACCTAGAACTTTCCCCTTCACAGTGTTTACAGATGTCTAAACTCCAAAACACAACCCTCCATTGTCTTTTCTGACAAATAGCATTTCACTATAAATTTTCCCCAAGAGCAAGAGATTAATTATTTCTATTCACAGTTGTTAATTATGTTTCCAAATGGAAACTGATATAGGAAGTAGCCAAATTAGTCCCCAGGCACACTGTCCTCTGTTTCAAATGATAAAAGACTTTTCTTGATGCAACATTGACTATGAATGCCTTTTCACTCTTTCTCTTCCATCTGTTTATTTAGATTCCCTGTCTTACCCAACACTCCAAATTTCCAAATTTCTTCTTATTTTTTATACTGTCCCACAAATTAGTCCCACATGCTACTGAGATTTAACTTGCAAGACAGGATGATGGGTAAATGGCTGCATGTCAGTTTCACTAACAGGAGTCATCTGTACAGTAGATGCTTGGAGATTTTAATATGAAAAATGCTCTTGTCAATAGAGACCAGCTGTAATAGAAAACTTTTTTTGAGCTTGGATACAAGGCTAGATTAGGAGCTGAGGAGATGAGGCTCAACCATGTATCTTATTTCAACCTTTGGTTTTTAGGATTCTGTTGCGGTCACCTTTCTCTTGTTGGAAGAAAGAACCTGACCAAAAGGCAGTTTAGGAGGAAATGGTTTATTTTGGCATACAGATTCAAGGAGAAACTCCATAATGGGCAGGGAAAATGATGACATGATCAGAGGCTGGACATCACCTCCTGGCCAACATCAGGTGGACAACAGCAGCAGGAGAGTGTGCCAAACATTGGCAAGGGGAAGCTGGATATAAAATCCATAAGCCTGCCCCTTAAAACACATCTCCAACAAGGTTCCAATTCCAAAACTTCCATCAGCTGGGGACCAAGCATTCAAAACACTTAAGTTTATGGGGGATACCTGAATCAAACCACCGGATTCCAACAAGTGATACATTTAGAACCCCTTTTATCAGCTAGTCTTAACATTCAGCAAAGGTCCTGTTCTCCTTACAATCTTCCTGTCAGTCAAGAAATGATATATAGGCTGAAGAGAGGCCATTTTGTGTCATTGAGATAATCAGGCCTACAGAGCTGATAATGGGGAAGAAGTGATTCCCAAATGTAGCCAGGACAAGAACAGCTTGGATGTTGTCAAACAAATTTCTGCCGTAACAGCAAGAGGACACAGTCTAATCACTGAGATGTATAGAGTTGTGAGAGTGAAAACCAGACTGCAAGATTTCATGTGACAGTGTGTATCACTGCATAGGTGAATTATTCGTGTTAAAATATAACTTCCTGTCTGGTTTCTGCAGCTGAATGAGTGAACTCTGAGTTCAATGAGAGAACCTGTGTCATAGATAAAAGGTAGGGAATCAAAGAGGAAGCTGCTTACTTTCAACCTCTGGCATCTACATGCAAATGTGTCTATTAACCATACACACACATACATTTGTGTATGAACATGCAAACACAAATGCACATATACCATATACACATACATATGCCCTCCCCAAAAATACTACCTTCTGTAAATGTGACTTAGTTGTCGTGTTTTGCATATTTACCTACTGTTTCTTAGTTTCTAACAAGTATGTGTTCAAGAACTCTACCTTCATTAGTGACCTGTGATTTTCCTCTTTTGCTATGTTGATTAAACTGATGCTATTAAATCATAAAAACTGACTGATTCTGCTTTTTGAGTGTAAATATGGACCCAAGCTCTGTGCTACAGGTTGGTTTCAGCTTAAACTATAGACAGAGAAGGGCATCACCTGTGATCAGACTAAAGAAAAGTATACCGGTCTCTCTAATTAAAAAGGATATTATATTGAGTGAAGGATGGATCCCTCTTGCTATCACTTACATCAAACAAGTACTTTATGCATTAAAAATTATAAAGCCAAATTTTCAAACCCTGAATCCTATTGGATATGCATTTTTTTCCTCTTCCACACACAAATCATCTGAGAATACATCCATAATAGCACCTTTGAATCTTAACTGTCTATGTGCAATGATAGTTTTGGCATCTGTTATCTACATGTCTTTGATTAGCCATGGCATATTGCTGGGCCTTAGTATATTAATCTGCAAAATGGCAATGCGTTTACTAATAGCCAACTAATAGAATATTGAAAAAGATGAGTTCATTAGCATGGACTCTTAAAATTGGTCCTTACATATGGTAAAGGCTTGTTGGTATTAATATAATATTTTACAAATTATTTTTTTAATTTTTTATGAATAATTAATATGAAAGTGCTCTCAGAAATATTATTTATCAATTTTCTTATTTTTTATTTCTTCCCTGATTGTTCTTCTTTCTTCTTTCTTTATTCCTGCTTTCTTCTGTAGTTACAATTTGTATAATGTAGTTACAATATTGTATAATGCAATTATTAGTTATTTATCTATTTGGTGATATCTTACGAAAAATTGTCATATAATTTGAAAAAGTATTTTTGGTGCATTCAACAAACACTCATCAGTTTATACCTTTTTGAATGCAAAAGGCCTTGGAGATAGCAAAGAATCAGTACCTTGAACAAATACTCAAACTTGGTAGAAGAGATACAAAAAAGAGAAGATTGAAAAAAAAAAACAACAACATATAAGGTTTAGTTATAGCATTACACAAGGTGTGCTTTTGAAGGAAAAGAGAACATCACATAACCCAGTTCCTATTTGTTCTAGTTTGAACTAGAATCTCTCTATATATATACCTGTGACCCCCAAATATTTAGGGTATCATTTCTCTGTTGATGGAATACAGTACAGTGACCCAGTAAGACTTATATTTGTTTTTGCACAAGTCTTGAAGTTTTCTAACAGAGATATGTTATTTTAAAGAAATGCTATATTCATATATTTGTTTTATGCAAATATTATTTAGGGAGTATGTTTTACCACTCAGAACGATTCATGTAAATAAGCAATTACTTTATAAGGTGGGTAAAACCCACTGGTGCACTTAATTAACAATAGACTGCTATTTCTTGCTTGGAAGATTCAAACCATAGCTTTGAGTTAAATAATTAGAAGACACCACCAACTTCAGATAAGTGGTAAATAAGGCAATATATCCCATTGTATTTGCACATCAAAATCAGAGGTCTGGCCTCTCTGCATTGCAGCAGCATAAGACCAACCGACAGCTGACAATTCTTTTGCTAGGTCCTGCCTGAAACTTTCACTCAAAAGCTGCATTCATGACCGTATACGTAGTATGATTTCTGCTATTCCTCATCCCTAAATCTAGAAAACCTTGAGGATTTCTAGGAGGAACTAGATGAACAAAAGGGACAAAGGGACAGAAAGCTATTCCATGTATGGGATCATTAAGAAATAGCACCTCGTATCTCAAGGATCCTGTCAAGATGGCTTTATTTCTCAGCCCATGTCTTCCTACTGTTCTGGATCAAATGTGTCGGCTTTACTTTCCCTGGAATCCTTTAACTCTTTGGGGATGTGCTGCTCAGTTTGTGCCCAGACCAGACATGCAGTAGCTGACTCTGGAAGAGCCATCCTCTGGGAGCAGCTGGCACATGGATTGACAGTAGTAGAAGCAAATTGTCCATCTGTCCAGGACTAGTGTAGATAGGCTAAAGGCATGACACTGAGTAGTATCCTGATTGGTATTTTACTGCCAGGGTGGTTGGAGAATTTTGTTTTGCTTGCTTTTCCAAGGACGTGGTTTAAAACTTACCTGGCTGTTGGTTCCTACCCTCTGTTGTTGATAAGTTCAGTCACAACCAAATACCTCCTCAGAGGACTAAATTGAATAAGAGTTGTGTGTGGATCTTAGAAGAAAATCCATGCAGTTTTTCTAAAACTTGCCTGAGTATGGATACTGAGCTGGTAAGATGGAGTCTTTGTGAGGTCAACACTCCGAAGAGTGAACGCATTATACAGGTTACTATTCAATCAGCCTTAGAGGAAGAGTATCCTTTAGCAAAATGATATATTTGGGAAAATGGATATGTGAGTTCTTACATATGAAATTTCACCATGGAAGGTATTTGAAGTACTCTAAGACAAAAGGAGCAAAGTGGTACTGTTTTTGCCCATAGATAATATGGCAGAATCTTCTAGCATAAAGATGATAGATCAGTGAGAACAGTAGTTCTTATCCCAGCTGAGAAAGGTGCTCTTTATTCTGGGTTGAAATTTATTCTTGATTTGAAGTGAAATTCTAGTTTAACTATGGATAAGCCAAAATAAATTTAGTGAGGAGCCAAGGGATTCAGTTTCACATCAATTAATCAATAAGTTTTGTTTCCCAAAGCCTCTCCCTCCCCAACCCTTTTTTTTTCCCTAAGAACACTGAAAAAATATTTTGCCTGAAGGTGTAGGCTTAATAAACAAAGTGACCTTTACATTTAACTCAAAGAAGTAAATAAAATCTTAGTGCTGCCATTGGCAATTGAGCCCTCATTGGAAAGGACTTAGGAGTCTAATGTCGTACTGAAAGACTTCCCTTCTGGGAAAAACAAATTTGATAAAGGGGCTAGAGAGAAACACTGTGTGTCACAAACAGCCACATCATCTTGAAAATTTGTGGTCTTAGATTTAGAAGCCTGCTGAAGTTTCTTGAATTTGGAAATTCCATTTAGCACAGACTTTCTGTCTTATAGTGTCCTTGTTGTCACTGGTTTACCTTGACTTCAGAAAATCTGATCTGTCAACATGTAAATGGAGAAACCTTTCACTGTCCACAAGGAAATACCTCAGGCTTCTTTTTACATTGCAAGCAATCTTGGAATATTTTAATAAGAAAGAGTAAAGCTTAGGGAGGATTCAAGTGTCATGGTCCAATGTCACATAGAGAGCAGGAAAGCTAAAGAGTGAAATTTTGGAAAATGTAGGTTTCAAAGGTATGTAGGATTTTATTTGGTAAAGTTTTATTTGCCATAACCTTAGTAGAATGGATCTTTTACTTCAAGAAATAAACAATCCTATAATCTTTGAACTGAGAGGGACAATAGAAACGCTCTTTGATTGAATTCAGTATTTTAAGATGATGGAATTTGGGTTATAGAGATTTAATAAATTTTCTGTTGTCCTGAGCTAGTCAGCAGTAGAATGGAGGCTGTCTGACCACGGCTGCACCCAGCCTCCCAGTTACTTCTCTGGAGGTTGAACTAACTTTGTTGGTATTGGAAAAATAGAACTACATCTTTCCAAATACCATATGTGTAGCACATTTTTATTTCAGCTCTCTGGAGAGCCTTAGCAAGCGTAGCAAGTACCTTTTTCCCTCCATCACGTCAATGATAACAGAAAAGTCCATAATTGTTAGGGCTCAGAATGCTAGAGTTGTTCACTCTACTGAGGAGGGAAAGAGTACCAGAGCATCCTCTCAGGTAGACAGTCACCACACCTCAGTGTTCCCTCTCTTACTAATTTGAATCTTGTTCTCACAGGTGTTTTGGGGAATGCTGATCTTTATTGATAGCTGTAAATACTAACTCCCATGGCTTACCAACACTCTGAGGCACATGTGAATAGGTGACTATTAATCCTCAAAGTGTGTTGTATGGAAACTTGGTACTCAAAAACCTGCATGTCCAAAACTGGATTCATTTGATGTCTATATGTCCTTCTGGCTTCCGGACACACTTTTCAGAAAGTTTATAAAACTGAATGGATTTTTTTCTTTATTCTGATATTTCTCACATTTGCATAATTATTATTCCTGGCTTTACCACCACTTGCTTCACTTAGAAAATATTGTACACTTGTGTTAGCTCCATTTAATCACAATAGAAATGTACTTGATGAGTTGTACATTTTGATCGTCATATTATTGTTATCTACCTGAGAAAAAGAAGGGTCCCAGCACAATTAGTGGTTTCTGAATGCCTCATGACAAGGCATAACTAGAACTCAAAGTTGTTTGTGTTTGCTGTAAACAGTTGATTTCTAGGTTGCTGGGATGTACGTCCAAATCAGACACAGTTTATGGGAGGAAAGAATTTTTTTCAAGCTCACGGATCCAGGGGAAGTTCCATCAATGGAGAAAGAAGTTGGCTGCATTTCACAGATCCAAACAGAGAGAAAAACTACAGCAAGCAAAACACCAGCAGCAGCACATACACACCAACACCAGCAAACACAAACACACCCGAGCTCACACTGCTCTCCATACCTTTGGGCTGGAATCAGATTCTCTCCTGACTGGTACCTTCGGGCTGTACTGCAGATTCCGTCCCCAGTGATACAATCTCCAGCCAGGTGGCAAGAGATCTAAGTTACAAGTTTAATTTGAACACCTGAGTCAATGGGGGACATACTTTCAAACTACCACAGTGATATTAGTGATATTAGTCCTTATAGTCCTATCAACTCAAATATTATTCAGTTTAAACAGGTACTGGCATCTGTGCAAAGTAATTAAGGGTTCTTTGAGCACATGGGTGAATAGGGGCAGGTTTATAGAGAAGGTGAACTGTAATGTGGACCACAGAAGTAGACATATTGAGGTATAGAAGTCCTGATGTCTCTAGGGACAGGAGCTGTGGACATCTTGTGTGTAACCAATGTGGATTAATGTATACTGTGCATGGGCATATCTGGACAGCACACTGATGAGCCATGACCTTAGAGCAAACCTTATCTATATCAGACAGGACTAGTCTATGAACCATGGGGCTTTAACTCTGTGCATCACTGGCCTATTTGCCAGGTGAGAATCTTTTCACTGAAAGCATTCTTTCCAGCCCGATAGTGCCCTTGGTGACACTGGTCCATTCTGTAGCTTGAGGAGTTTGTTGAACATTGAAGTGTGTGCTTATTTTCATTAGCAAGAGTCAACTGAGAAGACATATATTTCCTTTATTTTCCCCTCCTATTAGATCCAGAGTTGGTTTTCAGACTCAATTGTAATTTCCCAAACAGTATGCTTTGGAAAAATCTTCAGTCTCCAGTACTTATAAGGCTTAGCCAGAAATAACTGTAAAGTAAGCTTGGAATCCTAGTGGATATATTTTTGGCAATACTTAACTGGTCATCTGCCCAGCTCTAGGGATATTTTTATTTAGCCTAAGGCTAAGAGAGTTGTTGTATATTTCCAAAACATTTCCTCAGCTAAATCATTATAATAGAATACTAACTGAGATCCCCACATTCTCTTATTATAATGTAACCCATATATTACTTCCAAAGCAATAAACTTAAATAATCTATAGTCCTTCAATGTCCCTGAATAAAACACTTGAAAATTTGCACGTATGGACTGGAATAATTTCTATTGCCAATTGTGTAAAAACCCCTTTGCATGGTGGGTTAGTAATATTTTTAAAAATCAGCCACAGACTGTTTTTCCTTACTTCTGCTGTGCCGAGAAGCTTGTGGCCTAACTAGCCATGCAAGGTCTGTAGGCTTCTCCTTCCTAAACTGTCATAAAAGCCTTTCCATCTCCTCCCTCAAACATCACACATCTTCAATGTCTATTGTAGTACCAACTATTCCGTGGTTCTGTCCCTATGTCCAACCACAGAAATATAGTTAGCTTTTCTTTTCTCTGGTGTCATGGTGTCTGTCTGGTGTCCTGCTCTGATACCTTCCATTGGATTCATTTGTTATTTCTGCTGGTACCTGTGCTAGTTTTAATAAGTCATTGAGTGTCTCTAAGACCCAGACAGTAGCTAGTATAAGGTATATCCCTTGATGATACAGGTGGCAGAAATATATTAGAGAAAAAAAGAAAAAAAAAATGAGTCAAAGAACGGTGAACATCTGGCTACTCTAGAAAGAGTGAAAAATCTCCTCAAAAAAACCAAACAAATGAAAAAACTGTCTATAGTCCTAACATCATGCTTTTCTGTTTTTTCTGAAATCCCTAAAAATATTCTAAGAATTTTTTTTATCTTTGTGGATTACCTCCAGATTCTAGCAAAATATCTTGTAGATAAAATACATCGTAAGATTTCATATACTCTTATCTTTTATGAAATGAATGTAAATCCTAACTATGAAAGAATTTCTATTTATTTTACATTTTGTGGGAGTTGTATGAATTTAATAATGTTGAGTTCTACCCACACTAACCCTTTGGTCATTAGTCAGGTGATCTTCTTACTGTGTGATCTGGGAAACCAGCGTGTGGGGGTGTGCCATGGGAATGTCAACAAATCTCTGGGGTCACCCTAGAGAAATGATAATGTCCTTTTCCACTTTTACTATCTTGAGGATGACTTCAACTCCAATTGGAATCTCCTAATGAACATGTCTAAAGTGCTCTGTAATGCATGTGAGAATAAAATCTTCTTAAATAGTAATTTAACAAACTGGGTGTGGTGGTGCACGCCTTTAATCCCAGCACTCGGGAGGATCACCATGAGTTCAAGGCCACCCTGAGACTACATAGTGAATTCCAGGTCCGCCAGGACTAGGGTGAGACCCTACCTTGAAAAACAAAACAAAACAAATCAAAACAAAAAGTAGTTTAACCAATTTGTTTCCCATGCAGTGAACTATTTTTAACATCATGTAATTTATAATAAATAAATTATACAAGTAAGGTTTGGCTATGATGACATATGATCGATGACATACTACAAAATGGAGAAAATGTTTTCTTCTTCTTTTTTCAGATAGTATTGTCACTAAAATATTGTACAAGTCTCTTAATTGTTTCAAACTTCAAGTACTCACCTGGCTAGAGTCTGCTATGTGTATGTGGGTATAATATATGCAAAACACTACTTTATTCTATTTTGTAAGGAATGGAGTTGAAAATAGAAAATGTGCAAAAAAAATCATTATAAATAAGAAAAGAGAATAGCTATAGTTTTAAGTAAAGAAAATGCATACTCTGGCAACCTACCAAATGATTACTAAAGAGGTGATACACAAATAACAAAAATATTAAAAGGAGGGAAGAAGGAAGGGGGGAAATCCCTATTATAAGGAATGAAATTTATTGTCAAAAAATTCATAGTTTTCACCAGGTATCTCAGAAAGCCTTATTAAAAAGACATACTATGCCTCACCTTATACACTTGAAAGTCTTGTCTAACAAACTATAAATTACTACCTTACTGGGCTGGAGAGATGTCTTAGTGGCTAAGGCGTTTGCCTGCAATGCAGAAGGACCAGAGTTTGGTTCCCCAGTGCCCATACATGTGTCTGGAGTTCATCTGCAGTGGCTTGGAGGCCCTGGTGTGCCCATATTCTCTGTCTGCCTCTCTCTCTCTCTCTCTCTCTCTCTCTCTCTCTCTCTCTCTCTCTCTCTCTCTAATAAATAAAAAAATATTTTTAAAAAATTACTACCTTACTTCAATACATTTGATGGCATTCTCAAAAATGGTTACAAAATTTATATTTTATATATAAATTCTACTTATAAAAATTACTTGGAAATATATAAAGTTCACATTAGGTCATAATATTATATTAGTGAAAGTCAGAAACTTCAATTAATAAATTAATTACATAGTGGAGTACCCATGCAATCAAATTCTATACAACTAATAAAATGTGATATCATAGGAGAATGTTTAACAGCTTGGAAAATGTTTGCAGTGTTATTATAAAGCAGGAAAAGCAGGCTAAGATGAAGTGTCTTATGATAACCTTTGACTGGCTCTCCTTTTCTTCCTCCTTTGTCACTCCCTCTCCCTTTCTTTCTTCCTTTTCTCTCTCGCCCCACAAATGTTAATGTCTATTTGTGTGTGTCTATAAATGTCTAGGAACAAAGATGTGAAAACAAACTTCAAAGTAAGATAAGTAAATCAGAATAAGCAAAATTAACATAGATTGCTGCAGACATTCCTGCAAAAGCTACATACCAGATTGTGAGAAGGATTCATTTTGTTGATCAAAATATTTATGCAAATGTGGTAGTTTGCATGTGAAATGTGCCCCATAGTTTCCTGTGCTTGACCACTTGGTCCTCAGCAGATGGTGTTATTTGGAAAGGATGTGGAGACTTTAGGAGGTTGAACTTCTCAGTAGGGAGAGGGTGACCAGGACTAGGCCTTGAGAATGTATCCTTCAGCTCCTTGAACATTCTGATTACCATGAACCTGTCCTGCCATGATATTCATGCCCTATGGACAGGGCAAGAGATGCATCATAGGAATGATTGAAGAAACTAGGGCCGGATGTGAGTGGAGATGTTGCACCATGTTGCAAGTGGTGGATCACCATAGATAACATCATATATGTCTAAGAGGAAGTAAAGTGCTGACATTCTCCCAAATTCTGAGCCAGAGAATCATGAGCAAAACGAAATGCCTCTTTGAAATAAATCACTGTTCCGAGGTAGGTTGTTAGAAAACAATATATATGAAACAGATCCATTTCCTTTAAATATAACACTCCAGTTCTGCTGTTTCTGTGACATGGAATTAACCCAAGATAGAGAATATTTTTGAAAATACAACCATAGAAAAACATCTTCAGATAGTATTATCTACTATATCACCCACTCTAGACTGTCTGCTGCTTTTCTCAGAAAAAAAAAAAAAAAGGAAAAAGGAGAGAGAAAAAGTAGAAGATAATGTAATTGGGTTTAAAAACATGTCCATTAAGCATTTTCACTCTCTTTACTCTGAAAAATAACTTGAGATGATCAATGTCTGTCATTAAATAATTGAAGAAAGAAGAAAATTTTCACATGAGGCACTTCCTGGCTGACCCACTCTGGCCCCATCTTCCTGAGAGCTCTGCAGAGAGGTAGAAGGGATTTGCACTCCACTAATCTGCAAATCAGCTCTGAGAGAAGCCCCTGGTGGTCTCCTCAGTCTTTTCAGGAAAGCTTTAATAGCCAAATACATTAGCAAGGTCTCATGCGACTAAAGCCTCATTAATCTTCCCTAATAAACCCTGGCATATTTGCCAGCTTACCACGAAGCATTAATATAAGTAAATAAAACTAAAACACACTTGTCAGTATGCTGATGCAAACAGAGAAAGGATGAAGAATGTGGCACATTATATGCGCTAATTTTTAGAAGAGATTTATTCCTATGGGCTTTTCCTTTAATTTCCCTGACTTTTCACTTGGCACTTAATTGAAACTCTGAAATCAAGTACATAATTTGAGAGTTTACGAAAAACGGTGTTGCGCTGGATTAAGCCAATGTTAAAAATATACTGATAGCTTTTTCTTATATTCCCTTCTACCCCACCTGCTTTCCGTTATCATTTCTAGGCGAATAAAGAGATTTCTTATCATAAAATGGACATCATTCCTTGTAAAGCTTCCTGTGAGTGAAGGAGATAGATGTCTGTTTCTTGCAGCATCATGGCTGCCTATGATAGCAGCTAACATTTTAAAATGAAACAACCTTTTGGCATTTATAGATCTTTGGGGATTTAAGAGAGAATTTGCTCTGGGACTTGTAATGACCATGGAAGTGTGTTTTGATTACATTTGTGTAGAGGCTGTGGGTAGTGCTGGCCTTTCGAAGGTGGCTCAAATATTCTCAAGGTATTTAATCAGTTTCTATGGTGACTGCAGTAATAAAAATATCCCCTGAATTTGTACATCATTCTTTTCTTCTAAAATGCCATGCTGAAAATTTTAAAGCAGGTGACACAAAGCTAACTATAAATCAATAGTACATATTGCTTGCAATCATTTTGGTGTAATAATAGCTATGTCTCCAGCAAAATCAGTCAATATTTTCATATGTCAATTAGATACAGGATGCATTCATTGGAAAAACAGTTATGTTTTTTTATAATTCTTATCGGTTTTATCAACTTTATTACGAATTTGCCCTTAGGAACATATTTGATTCACTAATACAATCATTAGATCAAAACTTTCATGTCCATTTCTGTCATTTCTGTCTTAGTAGTTTTTATGTAAAGCACAGAGTTAATCATAAGGAGAATGGTGCTCAAAGGACAGGGGAAAAGAAGCTAAGGCCATTGTGAAAAAGCTGACAGGAATCAGTGCTTAGACTATAGCTTTATAAAACTCCCAAATTACCTTTGCTTCTTCAAGAATATATTACTACCATCTTGTTACTGTTACCAATGACTTGTACTCATTTTAAAAATATTTTATTTATTCATTTTCAATCAGAGAGATACAGAGAGAGGAGAGAGAGAGAGAGAGAGAGAGAGAGAGAGAGAGAGAGAGAGAGAGAGAGAGAGAGTGCCAGGGTCACCACCTTGTGGGCCTGGCCCATGTGGGCACTGGGGAACTGAACCCAGAGCCCTAGGCACTGGAGGCAAGTGCCTGAACCGCTGAGCCATCCCTCCAGCCCACTTGTACTCATTTTTATTCCCCCCTCTGTATTGCACTTAGGTAATATATTTCTGGGATATTTGCCATGTGTAGTCTCTTCATCTCCTTGCTTCTTCTTCCAGAGCCTTCCCTGCCATCACTTTCCTCCTACACTCTTTCACTCCCTCCATCTTGTTCAACCTATCAGCACACATGGTATCTATTGAGCACATAGCCATTCTTTCTGGGATAAACCTACTGATGTTCTCACATATCCTTGAAGTATATGGCATAGGCAGTGTGACCACTAACTAGTTGTGTGACCTTGAGTAAGTTACCTCATTTCTCCAAGCCTCCTTTCCTTATCCGTCAAGTGAACATAGCCATGTCATCTGACTTGTGTTAAACGGATAATTGGAATAATATGTATTCTAGGTATAATAAGACACTGGATACAGAATGGGTGTTCCAAAAATATCAGCTATTTTAGTGTCACTGTCTCCAGAGAGATAAGTGTCAACAAAGTTTCAGTGAGCCTTGATATATTCAGAGGACCACAAAGACATGGTAGAGAAGAAACTCAAACCCAAGTCTCTGGGCTCAAGCGCTAGCTATTTGCTTTGTGGTATATGCTTAGGAATTTTCTCTTTCCCCACACTATGGATGGCTTCACTAAACACTCTCTCCTTCTCTTTCTTTAGCGAAAATAGGCACACATCAGTGAAGACAATTGAGTCAGATTTAGGACTCAGTTGTGACTTTTCGTGTCTATGCTGTACATACTCTCTATTTTAAAAAAGGATTTTTAATTGAATGAGTTATTATTGTTACAAGTATTAACTAATGGTCTCCAGACAATTAAGATATATGAAAAGGACTTAAAATATATTTCCCTTGAAAAAAATATGCTCTAAAATGTCAAAGTCTCACTACAATGGAAAACAAAGTACATAAAACTAAGCTCACTGAACAGACTGTAGACTACAACACCAAAACTTTTCTAGCAATTTCCTGGAATCACTTCTCAGGTCACAAGGAGATGGTCCACTGCCCAAATGTTCTGTTCAACTCTTAGTATTGAATGACATTATTTTGTTTTACTGGACAGAGATGGTACATTAGGTGAGCATTGCAGAGTTGAACATGATGGGATTTAGCTCAAGTTGGGTGTGTTGTGTTTGTTTCCAAGGACTGATTGTTATCAGTGTGTTTATTGAAGTGCTTTCCTTTTAATTGCCTTCTCTTTCACTATTATTCAAAACTTATACTTCAGTGGTTTTTTTCCCACAGGTCATTCTGGGTTCTGGTGTAACTTTCTCCAATATTGTCCTCTAAAACACTGACAACTTATGACCCACCCCACACCTTTGTACAAAGGACCCATGGTTATCCCACATTAGAAATAGGCAGCTTTTACACCCACAAGGGTCAGCAAATTACTTTCTTGCTCTGATTTTGCTTAATTTGTTTTTAATTTTGAGACTGGAGATTTGCAAATAGCCTCCTCTTCTTCTGTTTAAGGAGGGAAATATGTGTTTTTTAATAAAAAGGGTAGATAAGTGGAGAACCTAAATGCTAACATTGCCATTTATCTTCCCCTTGTCACTGTCACTATCAAAACCGTTTGTTATGCTCCTGTGATATCAGCATTCTGGAGCCCAGCAGCAGACATTACATTTCTGCTTGAGCCCAGCCCAGGAAAGACAAATAATAGATGAATAAACAAACCATGAATAACTTAAGGTTAATTTTTGATGGAAAAATGTATGCCCATAAGTGGTGATATTCGTATAAAACTCACTCCATCTCAGCAAGTGAATAATGGTATTCTAGGAACAATACGCCAAAGATAAGAATTAAGGAAATTAAGAAGCCGGGCATGGTGGCACATGCCTTTAATCCCAGCACTCAGGAGGCAGAGGTAGGAGGAGCACCATGAGTTCAAGGCCACCCTGAGACTACATAGTGAATTCCAAGTCAGCTGGACTAGAGTGAGACCCTACCTTGAAAAACCAAAAACAAAAAAAAAAAAAGAAAAAAAATAAAATTAAATAACAGTTGCATTCCTATGGAAAGAAGGCCTAGCATAGATAGCTGAAGGAGAAGAAAGTTACCTGACAGCTGTCGGTTGAATTACAGGTGGAATTACCTCACATGCCCATATGTTGACTCTAGCTCAAGTCTGAGTGCAGATGCATTTAATTTTTTACTACACTAGGCTGTCAGAAGGAATACTACCAAAAGAAGGGAGAAGTGATGTATTTGAAATCTATAAATTGTATTTCATGTTCATTTGTCACTTCTAGGAAAAGCAAATAAAGTTTATTCCTCCTCCAGAAGTGGATGATGAATGAGTGTTGAGAGCCAGGTGGCGGGTGCCTGTGTCATGGTTATGGACTTCCTCTGAAAACAATCCATGCGCCCTTGTAGTCTGTGCTGAGGCTGCACACCCGCAAGCATAGAGATACAGGTGCTAATCACCCGAGTGCATCTGAGCAGAGAGTGATTACTCCTGCTCCAAGTAGTAGCTTTCTCTTGTCTTCACTCTCCTTCTGTCCACATAGAACAGCAGACACTGTGGGAGAGGACTGGATTCACAATGCTGCAGGGACCCTTAGCTTGACTTCAGCAGAGATGGGAGCTGAAGGGTCCATTCATTCATTCTACATTCACTGATTCTCACAGAGACATGGAGAAACTGTCTCAGGCAGAGCCATCACCATATAGACAGCTCACGTTAGGATCAAGAACAGCTTAGATTCATGCCTTTTCCCAAGATTGTTTAACATTCAGTTGTCTATCTCATCTTTTGGAATGCAGAACACTGAACACAACATGGTATATTTTCCAAGTCACCATGAAGAGCCAGAAAAGGCTTAGAGCCATCTTGAATCAGTAAAAAACAAGGATGATTGGACATTTTTAAAGAAATGCAAGCTATTATTTCAGAAGGTTATTTATTAGAGTCAACTTAACTATTTTGAAAAACATTACCCTTGAAACATATTGAGAAAACAATATTTATGTATCAACAACAATACCTATGTCTGTAGACAGGATTATATTTATTATGTATTCTCCCCACGGAGGTTAAAACTTTTCTGTGTAGAACTTGCTCAGTTACTTATTTACTTACTAATTTGCTCACTTTTTGTAATCTGCAGAGTAACAAGACAAACCTAAATAGATTTAAGATAAAATTATGAAAGAATTTCAATTTAACACTCATATAAAAAGTCTTACATAATCAGTTAACAACACATGAACTATGTACAACATTTCAATCACTAATTACAGCCTAATTAATTTGAAGGTTGTGATTAAAGAATTTGAATACATTGTACAGCACTGTGTTGTCAAAATGTGTGTCCTTATTTACATGCTTAGGATTCCATTAAATTATATAGGTTGTGAAATTGAATGCAAAAGTAAGAATAAAAATCTCAATAGGTGGCATGATTTATAGATAAGAATAAAGACATAGAAAAAGCAGAAACCTAAATTAACTTGAGTCATAAATTGTTTTGAAATCTCCTAGAGGTTTTAAAGAGTTGTTTGTACAGTAAAAATGGATTTACTAAACTGGGTCCATATTGAACTGTTTGTCTTGAGTAGATTTGTACAGAAACTAAAGAAAAAACCCATTGAGGTATTTGTGTAGTCCACACTCACCTATAAAGCTCTCAGGGGAATTCCAATTCCTCCACCATTGCCAGAATGCCTCCTTCCCAAGTGAAGGGTTTCCAGTGAATGCTATACAGAGCAACAATGAGATTCTTTTTTGTTTTGCCTATTTTCTGCACCAAGGGGAAACATAGTAAAGCCACCAAACTCCAGTAGTTCTATGTACATGATATGAAGTGTCCACATAATTGAAAGTTATTTGCATTATTTCACTCCATCCATAACATGACCTGGATGCAAAATAGTTCAGTCTGTTGAACTTAGAGTATGAGTGAATATTAAATTGTTTTAATTAAATGATAAATTAAAAATCAGTTTGTTTTTGATAATGTTCTGTGGTCTTTATTTCAATTTATTTTGTTTTTATGAAGTAGTTGATCAGCAGCAGAGGGTGAGATGGGAGGAGGAAGTGTAGTCTGGTTAACAGGGAGGTAGTACATCAAAGAGGGGACACACCACCTGGATTGAGGCCTCTGCATATTATCATCGAAATTACTCTTTGGCAGTAGGACAAATGCTTGCTGATTGTGATTAGGGACAGAAAGTATTGTGATTGTTGATGCCTTGCATGTGTTTTTTAATAACAGCTTTTCATAAAAATAACAATAAAAAATGAAATCACCTGGGAAAAGTATCTGCCCATTTTTGAGCCATCTAACCATCCCTGTTTGCTGCTCACACTGGATTTAATGAAGCCATGTGAGTTTGTACTTAGCAGATGACCTGATGGCTCCTTGTCGTGTCAGTTGACCTCCGGGAGAACATGAGATAGACAGACTCATAACTTCGTTAGAATTTGTGGGGGCTTTGCTGGAACGTGGCAGGAGAGACAATCTAACTGCGAATTGGCATGTGCTTCCTGTCTTCCTGCCTTGTCCAGAGTGTGGCTCGCAGCCACAGCCTTTCTCTCATCCCCTATGTCTTTTGCAAGAAGACAAGGTGGACAAATGACAAGGAACCTTGAAGTCATCGGAGAAAGATAAACACAGTTCAAAATGAGCATATCTGGTGCTGTCTCTTTGCCATTTACAGAGACAGGATACCGCCTTCAGAGATGACCCTGACTGTGGAGATTGGAGAATAGGTTTGTCCAGTGCTCTGCTCTTTTGTGTCACGGCTCAGTGTGTCTTATCTTTCCCTCTGTGTCTCCCTGGAAGGACAGCATTCTTTGCTGCTAAACATTAAGCTTAGGACTGAGCTTCAGGGATTTTTTTTTTTCATTATACAGCCATGTTCATGCCTCTGAAGCAAACTCAGAGAGTACCAATGAATAAGATGATGGGGAAGAAGCCATTGGGTAGCCTGAAATTCACCTGTCATGAAGAGCTTAGGTGTACACTTTGAGCCACAGGAGACCTTGAGGAAGTAGAGAATCTACTTTAGCACATAATCCAAGAGACAGAAAATGAGAAAAATCATCAAGCATTTTTAAGAGCAGACCTTTCATTGCATTCATATTCAGATTGCTCTGGCCAAGTGTAGACATCCCAATGACAGTGTACAAAGCCAGCATCTGAGACTGTGAGTTTTCACCAATTGAAAGCCCCTTGGCTGAAGATGGTGAGGTCATCCAGCTATGCTTTCTGTGCAACTCCCATTCACAAGCTGGCCAACAGCTTTCTGAGTATTTTGAAGCAGTATGATTACCTTGAAAACTTTTTCATTCATTCATTCACTCATTCAGCAGATAGTTATTAAATTTTATAGTAAATCACCTAGACGTATTTCCACCCATTTCAGTGCCACATAAATGCCATTGCTTATTGCCTACACTATATTTTAATGAAACCCCATGAGCTTTTACTTCGCAGATGGCCTGTGGGTGCTGTATCAATCATCGTTAGCTACTAGGAACACACCATTATATAAACAAATCACCTATTCTTATAGAGCCTGAGATTGCAGATAAACAGAAAAATAAATAAATAGAATAGTGATAGAGTGGGCTAGAAGGTGATAAAGGCAATGGGAATCCAAGAGGAAACTTTCCTGAGTCCAGACTTTGATGGGAGACTGATAAAATCAAGCTAAAGCAGGAAGACACAACACATTGTTGATGTGAACTGAAAGGATGTGAAACAAAGAAATGGGAATCCATCATTGATGGATTTCCTACCATAGAAAGTAGCTGTTCTTGTTCCTTTAGTTGCTTCAAGTGGAACCTAAAAAAGACCCAGTAGGAGGAAGGTCTGGGATTAAGGGAACACTGTTAAATGTCCTAGGTTAAGGAAGTGACTTTGAAAATACAAGGAAAACAATAAAGCACATTTTTAAGGAGTCTTATGGAGATGACAGTGTAGTCTCCCATTTCTTTACCTTTCCTGACATATTCTTGTCCCCATCTCTTAGTATGAATGGTTCTGGGGCCATAATCCAAGACTGGAGAACACTCTAGAGTCAGGGTTCTTGTTTGGCTGAGCTCTCTGCCTGTCCTTTGATCCTTTCTTACTAAAATGTCAGTTTATTTTCAAGTTTTATACATTTGCAAACTTAATTTTCTATTGCTTTCTTTCCCAACATTTTTTTTACCTCAGATTATGCTACTGACAGACCCAGAGATTGAGAGCAGTTTATTGATCAGCTCAGACGAAGGGGCCACTTATCAAAAGTACCGGCTGAACTTCTACATCCAGAGTTTGCTCTTCCACCCAAAGCAAGAAGACTGGATTCTGGCATACAGTCAAGACCAAAAGGTGAGCATGATTTACCTTGTTTCATACCCTGGGAGGTACTGTGGCTGGGAAAGAGGCCACCAGTTAATCATCTGTACATTTCACCTCAGTTCCATGCAG
This sequence comes from Zapus hudsonius, assembly GCA_004024765.1. NCBI lineage: Eukaryota > Metazoa > Chordata > Mammalia > Rodentia > Dipodidae > Zapus > Zapus hudsonius. The sequence goes on along the minus strand of PVHP010000786.1, from coordinate 55,260 downwards.
TCGAACTCATTGCCAATGAGAGAATCTCAGGTTGCTTGCTTAAACTCTGTCAACATCTGAGACCATGTACAGAATAAAAGTTAAATACCTAATAACACATTGTGGAGAAGCATTGTTTAAGCTAGATGCTGGGTGGGTCAGTATTCTATCGAATACATAAGGTAATCAATTTATAATAAGATGAAGTTTATTTTCGCTCAGAGTTCTGAAGGTCACAGATCTTTACAAGTGGCCCTTGTTCTAGGCCTGAGGAGTCAGCACATAATGACCAGGACATAAGGTAGAACAAACCACTCCACCTTGTCAACCAGGAAGTTGGTTTAAGATCCTATTATCCGGGCTGGAGAGATGGCTCAGCAGTTAAGGAACTTGCCTCCAGTGCCTAAGAGCCGGGTTCAATTCCCCAGTACCCACATAAGCCAGACCCACAAGGTGATGAAGGTGATGGCTCTGGTTCTCTCTCTCTCTCTCTCTCTCTCTCTCTCTCTCTCTCTCTCTCTCTCTCTCTCTCTCTCTCTCTCTCTGCTTGAAAATGAATAAATAAAATATTTTTTAAAAGATCCTATAATCCTTTCTGCCAGATGACCTAAGGACATCAATCATCTCTGAATACTGTTGCCCTGGGATAAAGATTTAACACTAGAAAATGTGAGCAGTGTTTAGCATCCAAACTATAGCAGATGCTCAGGGCTGCCCACAGCCACTGACCTCCATGGAATGAAGGTTTCATGGGTATGAATTGATGATTATCTTTCTTCACCAGAGACTCAAAGCTCTGCTAAGACCCCAATGTGAAGCTTAATTCCAAAATAGTTACAATTAATAAGAATATACTTTTTTTAAAAAAAAGTGAAAGAAATGTCCAAAGGACAATAATCTCTCCAAACTTTTGCCTCAGAATTTTTCTTCACTCAGTCTCAAGAATCAAGGATAAGCTTAGAAGAAGTTGTATTATTACATGTGTAAGTACATGTGTGTAAGTACCATAAATGGTATACTATGCCTTGGGCATCCTGTTATTTATGTACTATTAAAAATGCATTGCTTTTACCTTTCAGAACTCACATTCCCAGGTAGAGTTTAAGGCTGGTAATGGCAAGTAAATCTAAAATGAAAGGAAAGAAAGTACATGTAGACATTGTGAGAGAAACTCTAACCATAAAAGCTAAAGGAAAACCAGGTGGACTATTAAAACATGTTTTATGAAATGCTTCAGTGAAATCATCCTGAGGATTCTCCTTTAGAGGAATCACAGCCTAGAAATTACATATATTTAAAGAAAGGTTGGACTTCCATAAGCTAAAGGAAATTCTAGGGTTTGAATTGTCCAGGAAAGTTTCAGTGTGTGTGAGATTCTCCCTGCAGGCAGAGAAATGGTATAAGCAATTTCCTAAGGTCTCTACTGACATGGAACATTTTGAAGGAAGGAAATTAACATCTTAGAATTGGAGTTTTATTCATGCTGCCCTTACTGCCAAATAAAATGCACATTAAGCCTAAAAATAGGAAAGATTTACAATTAGTAGGTTTCTTTTTTCTCTCTTGAGCAGCCTGGCTACCCTTTTAGCAGAATGTACAGTTTTGTGCCTGGAGTTAAGCCATGGTCCATCTGGTGCAGTTTACAGAGGGGAGGCTGAGCAGCTTAGGACACAGAGTATCAGCATTTAATACACTGGGCGATTGTACCTTCTTTGACAGTTGGTTATATTTTTTTTCTCCCGATGCCAGAGGCATTGTCAAGGCCAGATTTACCTGGCTATGTGAAAACTAGGCACTTTTGCAAGAATGCAGGAGGAGGTGTTCAGAAATGTAACCCTTCAGCTGCCAGTATTCCACACAGTCAGTGTCTACTGCTGTGACATTGGAAGAGTATAAACCCCAGGTGTAATGACATCTAGACCATGGTTTCAACTCAGCCATTTAAGGTGAACAGTATTTAGTATTGGCTTCTTTGATTTAAAATGGGCTGCTATGGTTAGTTTGGAAGGTGCACTTTCCATGTGATTGTGGACAATATTCCACATCTCTTTTTGGTACTTTGTGTGGTTGTAATGTTGCTATACAAAAATGGTGTCAAGGAACTTTTCAAATGAAGTTGGAAGAATAGTATATATAATTTCACCAGTCTTTTGTAAAAAGCCTAAAAGGCAGGGCTCTCACTGATGATGCGTAACTGATACACAGTAAAAGTGGCTTCCCAGATTTACAGTTCAAGAGGTGATCAACCGGCTCTGGAAGAAATAAGAACGGAAGAAATAAGGTCTGATTCCACAGCATTGACCTCTGGCTTCCACATGTATGCACCCACCAATACATCACAGACATGTGCCTGTACACACATACGACCATGCATACACAGAGATTCACACCACATGAACATAAATTTAACAAAAAAGAGAAAGAAAATATAATAAAGAAACCCTGAACTTTGGTGAAGCTAATTATAATGCATAGAATGTGGAATTAAATGAGTTTTTATGGTTTTCACCGACAGAAAACGTAGCCTGTATTTTCCCATTGAAAGCCTGTGGAGAGTTTGGTTAGGGTGATATGCTCTGAGGTGTGGATTATTAGGGTCAAGCAGTAGTAACATGAGGAGCCTTCATGTCGGTATGAGGTCAAAATCAAGAAGACTAGCTAAGACCGGTTATGTAAGGCTATAGGCATTCTGCCTCATGTGCTGAATATCTGGACTCAACTCTATCCTTTGTTACATAGACTCAGAGAATAATATCATATCAGAACTGAAACAATTAATCTTTTTTTTCTATATTATGCCAAGGATCCAAAATTCTGTTTCTTATTAAATTTTGTCAAAGGGAAAATGAGTTGATGTCACATGAATATTGTAGGAACATAAAAAAATGCTCATATGAAATTTGGTGGGGCTCTCATTTTTTTCTGGTGCTATTTGGATGTGAAGACATGAGCAGAAACCAGTCTTCTGACTGACCTCTCTGTTTCCCTGAGAATGAAGGACAAATCATCTGGTGGTAGAGGAATTTGAATAACTGGCAATGGTTTAAACCTCAGTGTCTAAGGGTTGCATCATACCATGATGAGTTGGCATTAGCTGAAGGACTGTTGACTACAGTCCTCAGATAAGCCTGTAGCTGAAGGTATTGGCCTATTGGCTGGAGTCAAGTTCAGGAGGGTGTGGCTACCTAGTTTGGGTCAGCATATAGAAATCATTGCTGTTCATCACCGATGCAACATTGATTGATGAAATGCAGTGGTGCACACCAAGGAGGTCTGAGTGCTGGCATTGGTTGGTCTGTGGCTTCAGGTTTTAGACAAGGGGGGAATTTCTTAGGCAAATAGACATTGCTCATCAGGTATTCGGTGGCAGCTGCTAGTACTGTCTTTTCAGAGCCTCCAACCAAGATCTCAGCCCTAGAGTAGAGCATTGACACTCCTGGGTTTCCTTCTTAACAAATTTGGGCAAACACAATCTTCAGAGAAGGGAACCATTTTAGTAGGAAGCAGAAAGCCTGAATGTTGCTGCTGCACAGTTAGCACTTTTTTATTTTAAATATACATTCCAAGACCCCAGCCCATGGAATGTTGCTGCACTCAGTTAAGGTGGGTATTTCTGCTTTAATTAGTTTAATCAAGATAATCACTGAAAATCTTTTGTCCTACTTTTATGCAATATAGCCTGAGCCTTGGCAAACATGGTGTTGAGCATTCTGTACCCTTTGTATTTCTGCTTTGACAAGAGTTTTGAGTCTCCTCAGTGTCTATCACCATTTCCCTGGAGGAGGTTTCAGGCTAGCAGTGAGAGCAGCACTCATATTGAAATCACCACTTCCTCTGCAGTGTCTGCTGGGTCTGGTCAAATGTGATAAAGATGACTTGTCTCATGCTAGGCAATTGGCTATCTTTTCTTACAGTATTGATGGATCTTGGATCTCCCCTTGATTCCCAATCCTTTTGTAACAGGGGCTCTGGGGATTAGAACTTAAAGAGTACCCAGATAATTCCAGTGCACCTCAGAACTTAAGGAGTACCTGAATTATTGTCTATAAAATTACAGGATTAAAATTATAGACCACCAGAGGCTAAGGTGTAGTGGGAGACTTTATTCAAAAGAAAATGGGGAGTTACAGAGATCTCCAGCCACTAGTGTGAATGGAGCACATGGGAGAGATGCTATCAAAATAGCAGAATCTGTGCTGCTCAGCCAAACAAGCAAAAGAAAGAAAGATAGCAGAGGGTTCCCATCATGAGGATAAAGGTTCGCGTGGAAATAAAAAATCCTGAGCCTCCCATTACCATAGCTATTAGGCTGTGGAGGGGGTGGGTGTTCCTTACCCCAGCACAGGGGATTCAGAGGCCCTTCTTCGAGGCCCTGTGAAGGAGAGAAGATAGCTGGACTTTGTTTCAGTGACTTTTAATGTAAGTCAGAGAGACAGCTGGTTGGTCCATACCTAACGAATCAGTTTCAGAATCTAGGTTTGAGCTCTAGCTAGAGACACCTCCCACCCAGGGGGATTGGGAGTCAGGCATGAAATCCATAGAACTTGCCTGAAGGTATGATTTAACTATCGCAATATGTAGAAAGCAGATTCTCCAACCAAGACTGAGAATAGTGTGGATCAAAGGGGATAGGTATCAAAGATGGACTGAAAAGATTTTTAAGAGGCACAGGATGTGAAGGTGTATCGTGAAGCATTACCTTCCCAGCCCCAGCTGCACAGACACTGGCCCCAGAGACTGACCACACAGTGAATACAAATGGCCTCATTGAGGAAGGCCATCCGTGGAATGAGGCGGGTGAGCATATAACCTGATGTGAATATGACCAATATGCAATATGTTCATATTGTAATGTTTATAATAAAAATAATTTTAAAAAATAAAATCCTTCACAGATGGGCCCAGAGGCTAACATAATGTGCATCATCTCTCACAGGCAATTTTAGATCCTGCCACATTGATAACAGACCATCTCAATGTCTCTTTGCTTATTTGATTTCTTCTCTGTACTTTTTGGCATATTTTTGTTCTTCTAAACACATAGCCAAATTTATTTTTCTCTCCTTTCTCTTGTATTCCTTTTCCTCTACTTAGATAAGTGAGTCTTTGAGGGCACTGAAGATAGAATTTGGATCCTTTGCCTGAAGAGAGCCCATGTGGGCTCTGGTGCTGTTCTGTTTCATCTTGGCATAAATACCCAGTGGATGTTGTTTGTTGATGTGAGCAGTGTAAGGCACTCAAAGACTTCTAATGAACAGACTGTCTTTCCTGGCCCAAGATATAGTTTTACTGGCCACCAGTTCCATGGGAGACCAATTTTTGAAAACAAAAACACAAGTAGTTTTTAATCAAGGAGAAATTTGCATAGCCATCTGTCTTCAGACTCACAAAATCAGGATGTTTTGATGTTTTAGTCTCTCTCTCTCTCTCTCACTCTCTCTCTCTCTCTCTCTCTCTCTCTGGAACTAATGGTTATTTTTAATATCTTGGTATATTATACCTAAGTGTTCTCAAAAGGAAAAACAATACTAATGAGAGGCATAGAGAGAGAGGGATATAGGTGGAAGTGAAAGAGAGAGTGAGAGAAAGAGAAAGGGAGAGAGAGAGAGAGAGAGACTTAATGAGACTGTCTCATACAATTATAGAGGCTGAGACATCCCAAGATTTAAGTGCCATTTGGAAAGCCAAGAAAAACCATCAGTGCAATACAGTTCAAATTCAAGTGTGAATGCCTGAGAATTGGGTGAGAGCTGGAGGTAGGGGAGGACCTCTGATGCTAGTTCTGGTCCAAGTTTAATATTGATAAGTAGGAATGTTGATGCTGGAGAGCACCTAGGAGATAGATTTCTCAGCTCAAAAAAGAGAACAAATTCTCACACTGAGGACCCCAAATGATTGACTGATTTCTACCCACACTAAGGAAGGAAAATCTCTAACTGCAGTTTTTCTGTAAAAGCCTTCACTCCTTTAGCCCCAACAAGCTAGGCTCCCCTAATGCAACAATTCAAAAGAGAAGTAATTGTGAAAGGCACTAGGGGACAGCCTCACCCATTAGACAGTGACCCTTGCCTGCTGGGCTTGGGAGAGTCTGTCATGCAAGGTTCTGCTGCTCAGAATCCAAGTACAGGACAACGACTTACCTCTGCTCCTTCAACATTGAAGGGACATGATACAGGTTATACAGTTTGCTTATGTGTAGGGCTAAACAGGTGACCCATAGTAGAGGAGAGACACAGAATGAAGACAGAGGTGCCAGGCTTATATTCTGTTTTAGTTTTCCATGTGAGGAACTATTGCCTTTTAGCAAAAGGAGACTGTTAGCCTAGTGATTCACCTGTTAATGAACTCTGAGGGACACACCCAAGGATAATGTTTGCCTTGTATCCAGCATTCCTTAGCCCAGCTGCATCAGCTCTTAAAGTCATTGCCTGGAGATATTGCTCTAGTGAATGGGTAGTGGTTAACCAATCACTAGCGAATACTGAAGAAAGGAAAAGGTTGGGTTCTTTTTCCTTTTATTTTTTTAGTAAAAATGTTAAAGAAATGGGCAGACAGGAGAAATAATAGAACTTGTAAATGTGTTCCATGTCTCCCCATCCCTGACTTTTATTCTTAATACAAGAAACCACCCAGTGAAGGCTTGGCAGAAGGCTGATTCTGCCAGATTACATCCTTATTTTAATTTGGCAATAAACTAGTGTACAAACTGTGCTATAAAACATTGCCTCCAAAGGCATCTCTCAGTCTGTCTTAAACACCTCACTAAACATGATGTGTTAGGAAACATTTGAAATGCGAGAAAACAAAGAACAGATGTGATTGTAAAGAAAAAAAAAAGAAAGAAAAAAGAGAAGTGTAGCATGATGCAGATAGCCCAGCTTTGTGGAGCAAGCCAGGTACTGGGCTCTCGTTGATATGAGCCAAAACAGTTGTGTTAGAAAAGCAGTTTGTCAAAGGGAGAATGCAATGTGGGAATACAGCCGGGTCACTCTGGATGAGAAAAGCCTGCCTTCCTTCCTCACGTGGCTTGTGAAGGTCTCTTGGCTCAGGTGTCTCAGGGAAAGGAATGCTGCCAGTCTGTCTTCTTTCTTCCTCCCTTGTACATGTCCAACTCCACCTCTGAATGAACTCAGATTGGAAAGAAGCGTCCCTGAACAGAACAGTCCCCAGCCTGCTGGGCTGTGGGCACTGGGACAGCAGGTGCTCATTTAGAGAGGGAAGACTGGTGTCCAGAGCCAATCTCTGCTCTTGCCTCAGAGTACAGTGGGGCTGGTGTCCAGAACTTCAGGGTTATTTGGGAAAAGTGATCAGGCTTCATATGCAACATTTTAGTGTGTGTGTGTGTGTGTGTGTGTGTGTGTGTGTGTGTGTGTGTGTGTAGGGCAAACCGTTTATTACAGTTCCGTGGGATACACTGTTTTATTCTAGAATAGTCACAGGTTTTTTTTTTTTTTTTGACTAACTTCAAGGTTAACATTCAAAGTACTGGATTGTATGATGGCATCTTTACATGTATGTGTCATTCTCATCTGTCCCTTCAGGGGTCCTCTCCTCATGTTGCTTCTCTTCCTTCTCTCCACTAATCACGCTCTTCAACTTTCTTATCCAGACTCTCTCTTTTCTCACCTCTCTTGTTTAAGATCTCTTCTTCCCCTTTCATGATCATTTCATTACAAGACATACACACGTATAAAAGGACACACACACACACAAACACACAAATATTGTCAGTGTGTTTGATAGCCAATGATAGAATTTTAGTTACTCCTATAAAATCTGTATTTTAAGTAAAGAACTGTTAGTTCTCTTTCTCATTGTTCGTTTTTATTTAAGCAGTCTTATATCTGTTATTTTTAAAAAGAAAATGAAATCTTCCCTTTAATCATTTTCTTGGCTGCTCTAAAGGCAGAATGCCTCTCATAGTTGGTTTGGGTGCCCAGCCATTCCTAGGAAGTAATAACTGCTGGATAAGAAAATAGATGAGATGTCAGCATTTTCACAGCTCAGTCGTACCATAGCCTCACCCCTGACAGACAAGAGAATAAACTGGTAAAGGTTGGGTCTCTAATCTCTCAAACCCTACCACTGGTGCTGTTAAGGTCAGCAGGTCACTCAACTTTGTAGTTTCTGTAGTCTGCCTTACAGGACTGATTGAGGATGCTGAGATGATGCATGTAAAAATGGAATACAGAGCTTGGCCCACAGCAAGAATTGCAAGATGCAGCCAATGGATTATTCAAAGACCTCAGAGACAGTGGATTCAGGGACCTGCTACTGGAATTAGCCATAGCCAGACTTGGTCTAGTAGTTTTCCAATGTGGGAGATATGGACTCTTTACTCAATGTGGAATGCACTTTTAGTTAGTCACTAAAACGACCATGGAACCACAATGAAAACAGCAAGGAAGGATCATGAGGCTTAGAGAATCTCATTGATTATAATAACATTAGACCATTAACTATTAATGTATTTACTTCACAGTAATTTATTTTTTTGGCTAGCAAACAGAAGCCCTTAAATGTCAAAAGTGGAAAGATTAAGATATAAGACACGTGGATCCTTGAAATTAAGCCCCTGGGGATTTTCAAATGATTTCTGAAAGCACAAACACATAGGAAACTGTTATCAACCTAAAGCCATCACATTTCCCTTGGCACTGCATTAAGTAAAAAGGCACTTTAATATTTATATGAAATACGTGCAGTATTATATGCCATGCTGGCTTGGCAGGATTTCCAAGTGCTTGAATTTTCCCAATGTCGTTGCTGATTTCTAATCTCATGAATATGTAAATAGTTTAAGTATCCAAGTACAAATTTGGCAATTAGAGTGGAAACCAGGGATCTTTGTAAATGCCAACCCCAATCTTTATTTATAAAACAAATTCTCGAGCTAAAATGCCATCATATGCAAACAAGCAAGGCCTGCCTTCAACTTAGATACCAGGTTTAAACAAGTAGCGTTCTTATTTTCAACTGCTAATGAGAATGGTTTGATCTACTTACTACTAAGGCTGCTAAAAAGGACAAGTAGACTTTAAAAAAACACATAGTTAAAATTAACATTTGAACACAGTTATACTATTTGCTGGCTAGGTTACTTTGATATGTAGGAATATGTTTGTATATCCAACATTTAGCAATTACTGGTCTATTATTTTATGCCACCCATACTTGTCTTTCAGAAACTTTAAAGGCAAAATTCCACCTCCTTATTTTCCCATGTACCTTCAGATCAGGATGCAAAGGAAGTGACCACATATTGACCTTTCCTTCCTTGCCAGCTCCAGTTCCATATGTTTAATCCCCAAATCCTCAGACTGTCAATCCTGGCTGTGGGGGCTGTGACAGATTTCAGTGACAGCTGAGGAATGGCCAGTGACAGATTTGATAAATCTAGCCACAGGAGAGATTGATGGAGCCAACAGCATGTCATCGTGGCATTGTCCCTGCTCACTCTTCATCAGCAAAGCTGAATGTGCAGCCTTGGTCTTCTTGTATTTTGACCTTGCTGATATTGGGACCCAGTCAACATGAGCTCTGCAAGGTTTGAAAGATTTGTACCAGGTTGTTCCAGGTTCCATCTATAGCTCAAGTTCTCACATGTATAACACTGGGTCTTTTGTTTTTAAAGAGAGGATACACTTTTCTGAGTTTGCTGTTCTCTTTATTTGCTCAGAATGACCCATTTCTCTGAAACACTCCCTCCCCCCCCCACAACCTCAAACTTAAGACCATTTTAATTGCTATTCAAGATCTACCTTGAAAGCATTTGCAAATTTCCTGATTTACCCCTCTTATATAGGCTACCAGAGCACTCTGGATAGCTATATTCTTTACAGAATATTGTCTGAAATGTTCCTGATAAGATTTTATTCTGTTCTTGGAAAAACTTTATTTTAGAATGGGGTCTTGGTATAAAATAGAGGGCCAACTCTCAGGGTTGAAGCTCTGTACCAACTACCAGTGATAGGATAAGATTCCTCAGCTCTTGGAAACTTTGTGGAAGGATCTTAGGTGCTGCAAATTTTTGATTTCTCAGCCTGAGTTCCCATTCCTGCTGTGATACCAGCATGCTACCAGACTTCCGAAGCCTATTTCTCTGGACTCATTCCCTTTCCTCCTTGAGTCTAGGGAAAGAAAGAGCCTGATATTTTCAATGCCTCAAGCCTGGCATTAGGAATTTATTTGATGTCCTTAAGGTACTGTCTCTTTCTTGCCAAAGAATGAAGGAACTGCAGTGAGAATCCGAGAACCTTGAGGTAGATGAGAGCTTTGTACCAAAGTTATCTCTAGGGCAGTATTAGGATGAGGTAAATAAAAAAAAAAGGGCAAGCTTTTCTAGAAGTGCAATTTGCAGGTCCCCTGCCTCTAAAACATTCAGGGCATAGTAGGGAAGAGGAGTGATCATGCAACCCTCAAAAGAACTCACAGCAGGAAGCATGCTACCAACTGAAGCCTCTCCAGGAGGAGTAGAGAACAGGCCCAGGAACTCTCCCTCTGACTTCAGAAGCAGCCCTGGGAAGCTTTATGGTGAACAGTGTCTAAACTCATCAACTAAACATATGCTATTACAACTCAGCTTCCATGAAATTGTCCCTATACCAATTTCTCTGGAATGGCTTCCTTCCCACAGATTCCTGTTGACCAAAGAAAATCCACAATGCACACTACTAATGCAGAAAGAGAACATGCCCTGATCCAGATCAGGAGTATTGAAAAGACACGCCTTGCACAGTGAGAGTTGGGAACATTTACACCAACACAAGGATATTTTAAGTTCTCATCCAATAGCAGAAAGATGATGCTATTGATTGAGCTAATGTGGGTGTGGTAAGAAGTAGAAAAAGGCAGTAGAAAATAGCTACTGTCCTCACCCTCTCCTTCTCTGATCTCACTTTATGCTGCAGGAATTCATAGTAAAGGCAACAGTTGCATTGAAACTTTTTCCTTGAGGAGTCTTAACACACATCTCTTCACCCCAGATAGGACTCAGACAATAGACCAAAGTTCAATTGCAATTGCGCCAAAACCAGTTTATTGAGATTGCTTGCAGATCAGGGTGAGGGGTGGACTCAAAGGCAGCTACATCACTGAAGAGCCCACCCCAGCATAGGTGACACTCACAGAAGCCACATCTCTGGAGCTCACTGCACAAACTGCAGGCAGCTCAGCTGGTCAGAAAGAATCCCTGGGGAGGGATCCTGTGTCTTTTACTTTTTAGCTTTCCCAGACTTGCTCACCCTCTGAATCTCCCTCCTCCCTCCTCCCTCCTCCCTCTGGGAAGGAACATTGCAATTTGGAGGAAACTGCTATACAAAAGCAAAGCATCTCATTCTAATGGTCAAGCTTCTTGGTCCCTCTTTGACATTTTTTAAAAAATAACTTTCTGTTTTTTAATTTTTTTATTTTTTAAACATTTTTTGAGAGCGTCCATAATCTTAGAAAATAAGCCATTATGACTCCCTCCCCACCCTCCCTCGTATCTCTTCCCCCTCTCCATTAGTCTGGTTTGTTTTGGTGTCATCATCTTTTCATCTCATTATGTGAAGGTATTATCAGGCACTGCGAAGTCATGAATATCAAGGCATTTTGTGTCTGGAAGTTCGCGTTGTGAGCAGTCCTACCCTTCCTTTGGCTCTTACAATCTTTCCACCACCTCTTCTATAATAGACTCTGAGCCTCGGGAAGTGTGATAGAGATGTCCCAATGCAGAACACTCACTGTCATTTCTTCTCAACACTATGGTATCTTAAGTTATCCCAGTGGTCACCACCATCTGAAAAAGAGAAGCTTCTCTAGACAAGAGTGAGAGTAGCATTATCAGGTGGGTGTGCTTATTTAAAAAAAGTGTTTGTAGGGGAGTTTAACCAGTAAGAGCCAGTGTTAATCCCCTAGGGTTTATGACCTCCCCCACTATAGGGTTTTGACTAGGTCTTCAGTACCAGGCATATATTCCTTCCTGTGCAGCGGGCCTCCAGTCCAATTAGAGAAAAAATTTGATTCCCCCATAAAAGACATGCTACTATTGCCCCAGTTGGCACATTTGGCCTGGCTGGCCAGTCTTAAGGCTTGCAAGGTCCACTGCTGTTCACCACCATTGATGACTTCTTTCTCCCATAGGGCTACATGCAGTCATAACTTTTACCAGCTTTCTGTCAGCTGGTTAACAGGAAGGAGGTTCCCAGCTCAGCTCCAGCTTGATTTCTCAGTGACCTGCAGCCAAGCTGTGGTCTTAAGCAATAGGGTTTTACCATCTCTTTCTGGTGGGCAACCAAGAGCCTTGGCAATGGCCTGTAATGTTTTGGGGGCCTCAGGTACCTCTTTAACCAACAACTCACTGAAAAGTATCCCATTCCTGGCACTGAAGTTTTTCTATTTTCAATCTATGGTTACCGGCTGTGCCATTAGTTGAGAGAGAATATATGGTGTTTGTTTTTCTGGGCCTGAGTTACCTCACTTAGTATGATCCTTTCCTGATACATCCATTTCCCTGAAAATTTCATGTTTATTTAATAGCTGAATAGTATTCCATTTTATAAATGTACCACATCTTCATTATCCATTCATCTGTTGAGGGACATGGTTCAATTTCCTAGTCTATTGTAAATAGAACCTCAATAAACATGGATGAGCAAGTATCTCTAGGGTAGTGATTAGAGTCTTTAGGGTATATGCCAAGGAGTGCTATATCTGGGTCATATGGTAAATCTATTTTCAGCTGTCTCAGGAACCTCCATACTGCTTTCTACAATGGCTGTACCAATTTACATTCCCACCAGCAGTGTAGAGGGTTTCTATTTTTTTACATCCTCGCCAGCATTTATTGTCATTTGTTTTCTTGATGGTAGCTGTCGTAGTCAGCCACAGACCACTGGGATGAATCTTCAAACCAGGCACAATTTGTGGGAGGAAAGTATTTATTGAAACTACAGATTGAGGGGAAGTTCCATAACAGTGAAAGAGGCTTGCCCTCTTTCACAGGTCCGAGCAGAGAAAAAAACCCATCACCTACACCACACACACAGAACAGGGAACAGAACTGGAGGGCCAAACAGAATTTCTTCTCCTTTATATAGCCTTAGGGTGGGGTCTTGCAATCCTTACCCAGACTTAATGGCTTCCTGAGTCTCTGGAATTTCCTTCCTGAACTGCCCACACAGGAAAGGATGTTTAATTCTAGCTTCTTTGAGCTTCTTTACATCTTACCTCCTACTGAGAGGCTGCCTTCCTGCAAACATCCTCAGAGACCCACAAAGAAAATTAAAAAGATGAAGTTGACAACAAAACCTAACCATCACATCACATCTGATAGGAGTGAGATGGAATCTGAGTAGTTTTCATTTGCATTTCCCTGTTTGCTAAGGAGGTAAAACATGTTTTTAGATGTTGATAGCCCATTTGTATTTTTTCTTTTGAGAACTCTATTAGTTCCATAGCCCATTTTTTGATTGGGTTGTTTGATTTATTATTTAGTTTTTTTTAGTTCTTTGTAGATCCTGGATATTAATCCTCTATCAGAGGTATAGCTGGCAAAGATTTGTCTCTCATTGGGTAGGTTGGCGCTTTGCTCTGTTCACAGTGTCTTTTGCTGTACAAAAGCTTTTTAATTTTGTGAGGTCCCAGTGGTTGATTAATGATTTTACTTCCTGAGTATCTGGGGTTATGTTCAGAAAGCCCTTGCCTAGGCCAATATGTTGAAGTGTTTCCCCTACTTTTTCCTCTAGCAGTTTCAAAGTTTAACTTCTGATATTAAAGTCTTTGATCCATGATTCTTGTGCATGGAGAGAGATAAGGATCTATTTTCATCCTTCTACATATGCATATCCAGTTTTCCCAGTACCATTTGTTAAAGAGGCTATCTTTTCTCCAATGAATATTTTTGTCCTTTTTGTCAAAAATCAGATGACTGTGACTGACTTGGTTTGCATCAGGGTCCTCTTTGACATTTCTAATTATCATCCTTGCCTGGCCCATCATCCAACTTGCAGCTTCAAAGGCCACCTGAGGAGGGGACCAAAGATGCCAGTTGGAAGCTATGTGCTTTACAATTAAGTGTATGTTTTTATCTGCACTCTCCTTACAGAAGACAAAGGCAGATGGTGAGGAAACAAGCCAGTGTGAGAATTTTGTCTTCAGACTCTCAGGAGAGGAGTGTGGCAGGAGTGAGAGGTGTTGACAACCTAGGTCAGTGCTGTGACAGTGTGCAGGCCCAGGCCCTGAGGCTGCTGGTAGAGCTTGAGTGTAGGACACGTTGGGTTTGTGCTCATTAGTCATATTTACTATGGCAGCTAAGCTATCTCAGATATTCTTAAATTATTTTAGAGAAGAAAGACATTCTGCTTTGCATTCTTAGTTAACTGTAATCCTTCCCTCGATTTCCTTTAAAAGAAATTTGTTTTTTCTTCCATTATTTCCCCAGATCCAAACCAATGTGAGCAGAATAAAAACAAAGATCCCTAGGACATTCATTTCTGGGTGCATGACAAAGAGTTATTAAATGAATGTTCATCTTCTAAAACTACCTCACATGTTCTTTCTTGCTTTCCCCACTCTTTCCTGTTTCCTCTAGGCTGGGCTGAGCTGAAGAAAACAGCTGCTGCTCTCTCTGATGTGACAGATAGTAATGACAGTGCTCAGTTCTGTCTTCTGAGAGTCCAAAGAAACCTTGAAGCAGGAGACAGACAGGGAGGGAAATAAATCTTATTTAGGTGCAGCCAATACTGTGAATTTTATTAAGGGACACTGACTCACTCTTCAGGGAAAGTCTGGCCTGGCAGCTGAGCCAGATTTTCCCTGGGTAAAGCCTTTGATAGTGTTCTGGGTAACATGAGGCTGGCCAGTTAACTTCTTAGAGAGAAGTTTGGAATACAAGATTGCATATATTCAAAGCAGCTTCATCTCCAGGTAAATATGCAGTGGCCATACTTGGAAATCCCAAGGAGCTCCAAGTGTACTGATATGTAAAAATTGGCCTTTCAGATCCTGGCATCTAGATATATATCCATGTAAGCAAAAGATATTCCCCTAATTAATCACCATTATCAATGCCTTGAGAAACCTGAGCTCTGTACTTTACTGTGGAGATTAAGGACTAGGGATTGAATTGGGCGAAATTAATACATTTTTCATTAGTTATCTACTATGTTCTAAGTAGTAACAGATATGGAAGAATAAGACCCATGGCATGTAAAAATGTTTCAGTCTCATTAAAGAGTCAGAAATATTCTCAGGGATTGTAAAGTTTTAAAGTGAATATATATATATATATATATATATATATATATATATATATATATATATATATATATATATATATCTGTTTCACAAGATCAGAAGTCTGTCCTGAAAGATTGCTTATGCAATTAAATATGGTTAAATATAAATGTGACCAGTAGTTGGATAGTTAGATCATAAGTCTTCGGAGAAGAAGCTCTAGAGGGTATCTCTGTGGGTAGGGGAAGGTTTGTAGAGAAAGTGTACTTTAATGTGAAACAGAGGAAGACTGGTATTAAGGTATAGAGGAGCTGTAGATAGCACTGGTGAAATTATCACAGTAGCTTAGTCCCCAGGTTAGCTTTTAAAGGTGAGAAGGCCCATCCTCCAAAACCACAGAGTGCCTCCTCAGAGATAGAATTGCAAAGGATACCACTGAGCTGAATAAGAAAGACTTGGTTTCCTGGTTTGTTTTGTGTACCCACTGTTTTAGTGGCCCCTAGGTGTTCACAAATAACAAAGCATCCTTTGAGGATATAAAACAGTATCACGGGATTTACCTCAGTGTTCCATAGACTCTGAATGGAAGCCTCCTGAATAAATCAAGAGAGACAGAGAGAGAATAAAAACAATATGTGCTTGTCCTTCAGCAGTTCTTCACAGAACTGAGTCTTTGGAACAGGAATAGTAATGTGCTGGTGTCCTATATGCTCCCATACAGTTGGTAGATGACTCTTGAGGATGTGAGTCCAGCTTTCACACAAAGATTAGTTATCTTGAATCCTCTTCATTCTGCTGCATTTGCATCAGTATTGGTATTTAAAATAGAAACTAGCAATATTAACATATATTCATTCATACATGGGCAACAATGGCATGAACTTTATTCGCTTTAAGTTCATAGAAATACAGCTCTAGCTTATAAAATCAGCAGAACAAGTGGAGGGAGGTGGAGAAAGAGAGAGAGACAGAGAGAGAGACAGAGAGCCAAAGAGAGAGACAGAAAGAGAGAGATCCAGCACTTTCTGTTTTTCAACAAAACTAAGTCAAAACGCAAGATGTTTGGGACTTGCGTGGGAAGATGAACCATGATGTGCACACACAGACTGCTTAGATTCCGAGTCACCTGACACCATCCCTGTGATATATGAAGTCTTATATGTGTCATTTCATCTTTCTGACCCTTCCTTTTCTTTGGGTAAAAGTGAGATTCTAATGTTTGCCCAATTCCCATGAGAAACAGAGAGGATGAAAATGGAGTACTTACCTGGATATGGCAGGTGTTCAATACATGACAGGCATGGTTATTGCTGCCTTAAAGACCTTATGCTGGAATGTTCCATGTACCATGGGGCCTTAGTGCTGATCGGCTTCTTTTCTCCCCAGCTATACAGCTCGGCTGAATTTGGGAGAAGATGGCAGCTTATCCAGGAAGGGGTCGTACCAAACAGGTTCTACTGGTAAGTTTCACTTTTTCTTCTGCCACATTATAAATTAAATAAGGAGCATTGAAATATATATTTCCCAATGGATATTGTAGACACACTAGAGGAATAGACATTTTAAAAGACTTAAAAGTTCTGTCACAGTGCCTGCAGAGATGCCTCAGTCAGTAAAGTGCTTGCCACTCAAACATCTGTACCTTAGTTTGGATTCCCAGCACCCCCACAAGAGCCGGGCACAGTGGCACACACCTAGAATCCTAGCACTGAGGAGTCAAAGACAGGAGGACCCCTGGCACTGGCTAGGTATGTGGTCTCACAGAATCAGTGATCTTTGGATTTCCTAAGATACCCTGTCTGGGAACACAAGGTGAGGAGTCATTGAAGAAAATAACCAATATCAACCTGTGGTATCAACATGCAAATGGACAGGCATGCACACACACGTACACACATGCACATACACCCAAACATGCATTCTCACACTCACACACAGGCATATATACATACACACACACCCACACACATGCACATGCATGCATGTACACATGTATACACATGCACACACACACACATGCATACACACACACACAGCCCAAAAAAGGATCACTATGATTAGTGACCTGCAGTGACTTTTTAATCATTATTTTGTTTGTTTCATAGAACTTAAGAGGAAAAAAAAACATTAAAATGCCTTTTTTGGGGGGGTAGAATTCTCTCCCTAACCTTTCCACTTTCCTCTTTTTTTTTTCTTTTTTGCTTTTTGCTCTTTAGGAGGGATGGGGTAGAAAGTTAGTGCTATCTAGAAAGGAATTGAAATAAACAAATAAAATAAACATAGTCTTTCCAGTTCATCCTGGAAATAAAATTGAGGCTTTAACAATGAGAATGTCATGAAGAATTTGTGTTTTCTCAAGTCAAACTCACACATACTTAAAAAAAATCTGTATATTACACTCAGCACTAGTAAAGGGCAGAGAGTTGTAACTCAGAAGGCTGGACAACTTGTGGGGGTTTTGTTGCTGTTTTCATTCCCCATTTTTGTTTTTAACAGTAGAAATAAACAAAAGCATTGTCTAAAATAATGGACAGGGAAAAGACTTCAGATGAAGGTATTTTCCATATAACTTGTCCATGGTCAGCCATGTGCTCTAGCTCTTTGGAGGTCTTATTTGAATATCACATTATTAAAAGGCAAACTGACCTCATTCCGGATTCACAGGCACCAATTTCTCTTCTTTCTCATTTATTTCTTGAAGAGGGGGTTTCTACTGGAAAGATTAAACTCATTACACATTCTTTTGTATGAATTCTAAATTATCTGCCTGTTGCGTAAAATAAATAAAATCCTGTCTCTTTCCATTGGGAACAAAGAAGCATCTCTCTCCAAACAAGCCCTAGTTATTAAAAGTTAAAAAGATTTCACCCTCATAACAATCTTTTGGAGGAAGTTATTCATTACCATCATGAACAGATGGGAAATTTATAGTTCCAAAAAGTTAAGTCATTGGACCAAGGTCACACACTGGCTGAAAAATGACAAAACCATAACAAGAGGCTCTGAGGCTATCTCCAAAGTCCACGATCTCCTTTGTCAGTAGACCTATTGGCTTTCTTCTCTGTGCTGGAGCTAGAAATCCAGCTCCCATAGGCCAGCAAGTAATGAATACTCAAAGATCTCTTGGCCACAGTGGCTGCTTGAGTATCTTTCTATCTGAGCTTGGAAATTGTCCCCCATGAGTTCTTTCAGCTTTTTTCAGAAATGGCAGGAGAAATTGAGCACAACATAACACCATGACTGCTGGGGAAAACCTTGTCTCTGCCTGCAGTGTCTGCATCTTCTCACGCAAAGCTACTTCCTAAGGCCAGCAAAAAATAAAAAAAAAATATTGCTGGCCAAAGAAATATGCAAAATCTTTGGAACTCTTTCAGGTTGTTCAGCAAACTTACTGAAATGAACCCTCCTGTAATCATGTCTTCTTGCAGCCTCGTGTAGAGGTGTAGATGGGTCTGGTAGGTTTTTTTTTTTTTTCTTGAGCTAAATTGATTCGTTAAGTGACCATGAGTAATAACATAGCACTTTTCATAGAAAAAACATGAAGATGAAATCATAGCTTTTTCACATTACTCACCTAACACACTTCAAAATTACCTTTGAGTGGCAATAGGCACCCCTAGAAGGAATCAATGGCAGTTGTGACATAATTAGGAGATGTAGCATCTTACTCCTATCTTATCACAGTGATTGCTGTTAATACTAACATGGCTCCTATCAACAGGAGTTCTTTCTTCCAAGGAGTTTAAATTGCTTCTAGAACTGACAGAGGGCATAGTATAAGACACCTCCTAGCACAATATTACTGTTTAGGCATTTAAAAAAAAATCCGACTGCAGTAGCGGTCGTGTTCTCCCTGAGAAACCTATTGTAATTGGAGGCATTGCACTTAGAAATTAAGGGCCTCAGGATCATTTTTTTTTTCCATTTTCAACTCCTAGTAAAATAAGGGGGGTTGTTTAAATTATGAAATTATGTATTCTCCATTTCAGCTCAACGGCAGTATTAGAACTGGAAACTTGTTGGAGCTGTGTTGTTGGGGGAGTATTATGGGATTATAAACTAGCTTCCCTTTGCCACTTTTGACACACTTTCCTGTCGCTGTTTGCAGTGCTGTGGCGGAGGTGATATCCACCCTCTACTCATGTTGTCGTTTTTAACCTGCCCTCATGGAGCTTCCCCTTGAAGATGTAAGCCAAAATATACCCATTCCTTCCACAAGCTGCTTTTGATCAGGTTCTTTTCCCTGAAGCAACAAGAAGCTGACTGTAACACAAGAGGAGGCCTGTGTTTGGCATTTCTTGTCTTTCTCTTCTGCTCACCTTATTTGCTGAGGCAGGGTCTCTTGCTGAAATCCAGGGCTCACTGACTCAGTTGTCTTCAGGAATCCTTGTCTTTGTCTCCTCCAGCTGGACTTACAGGCAGGCGGCTATGCCCACTGGCATTAAGATGAGAGATGGGTATCCCAACCTGGTCCTCACACCTACTATCTTAACAGTTGCCTCAACTCCAGATACATAATTTTTATGACTAATGGCATAGGGAAATTCAAGATTTGGCTCAAAAATGAACTTTCATTATTTTGAAAAACCAACCTGTTTCACTGATATATAGAGACATGATATGTCTGTATGATTTTTGCAAAGAGATACAGGAATGCTTACAACTCTATACTCAATGTGTTTGTAAACCTATACTTATTCTCATTATTTCCCAAAGTTCAATATCATTAAGGTTGAAGGTCCTCCCATGGCAAGACTTTGGCAACAAACAAAGAAACCCTATTTGTGGTATATTGATTATTATGTGCCAAGCTTTGAAGTCTACATATAATATTTAATACAATATTCAAATCCATATTTGACAATAGCGTCTTGATTAGGGTTCTGTCAAGATCTATAATAAAACTGGGCAGGAGAGGTGCTCAAGAGGTAAAACGCTTTCTGTGTAGCAGGAGGAACTGAGTTGAGATCTCACACCCATGTAAAGGCTGGGCGTGCCAGTGTGCAAGATCAGTTCTAGGGAAGAAAAGACCGGCAATCACTGGGGCTCATTGGCTAGCAAGTTTAACCAAAACAATGAACTCTGGGAGAGCACCTGATATCAACATCTGGTCTTCACATGCAGACACATGTGGATACATCCATAAGGGAACATGCATAAGCACATGCATTCATGCCATACACATATAAACACGAAAAAAAGAAAAGGAAAATGCTATATTACTAAAGAAAAGAATAAAAAATGTTTTCTCATGGGTCTGAAACATCAGAGGGTTCGGCGGTATCTATACTCCATTAGATGAAGAGGATCATTAAATTCAATTACATCAGTTTCTCTCCCTGTCATTTAGCACCACCCACTTCTGTGTTCTATACTGTGTCTTCTGAGTGCCCTTCAGGTACATTATATCTCCCTGCAGAGGGAAAATGCCTTCTTGCCTGGTCCAGCCAAACCTCTGGAATGAAATCTTAGGGGCCTCATTAGGCTCATGCCTGTAGATAGACCTAGGGGTAGAAGCAGCTTTGGTAAACGACATGAATAGAGCACGAGGAGTGAGAAATGATGCAGGAATGCCTGAGCTGCCTTTACCCAGGAAAGGGATCAGCAAGAAGGACTCATGCATTGATATTTCACCTGAGTAATAAATAAAAACGTATGCAGAAAATCAAAGTCTCTTAGTTCTTAGATGATTGTATGCCTAATGTCACACACAATAAAGCCGACTTAAAACTCACCCACTATGACTCAGGGAACTGAGCGGAAGTGGAAAGATTGTAAGAGCCATGGTCGGGAGAATATCCAGAGACATTGCCCCCCTCAGTAACAACACACAAGGGGGAAGAGAAAAAAAAAGAGTGGCCACCTCTGGTGCAGTTCACAACTCCCTAACCTATAGAGAGATCCAGTATGTGTACCAAGTACCCCAGTAAGTAGGGGACATAGGGGAGGAAAACAGGGACACAGTCATAAGATTTGCTCATACAATGTATATACTTATTCATAACAAAGATATAAAAAAGAGGTGGTGATGATAGAATTTAAGTCTCAGTATATTGACTAAAGAACATGTGTTTACATGCTATATCTGCCTCTATAGTGTATTTTCTTGAACCCCATGATGCTTTGCACCAGTAAAGTTGTCTTGAGCCTAGAACTCCTACAAGTAACCATGCTCTTGTTTATCTGGCCTCCTGTTTCTTCCCAGCATCCTCTCCTCTGTTGTATAACTTTACTTATTCCTATGACCAAACACCTAATAAGAAGCGGTTTAAGAAACCAAGGAGTTTATTCCAGCTTGCAGTTTGAGGGGATACAGTCCATCATGGTGGGAAGGCATGGCAGCAGTAGCCTGAGGTGGCTGGTCACATTGCAGCCATAGGAGAGAGAGAGAGAGAGAGAGAGAGAGAGAGAGAGAGAGAGAGAGAGAGAGAGAGAGAGAGAGAGAGAGAGAGAGAGAGAGAGAGAGAGGAATAATACTGGTTCTCAGCTCACATTCTTTTTCTACAGTTCAAGACTCTAGTACCTAGAAAGGTGCCACAGTTAAGGTGTGTCTTACCACCTTAAATTAATCATATAATTCCCTCACAGGTATGTCCAGAGGATAAGCTAATCTACATCATTACTCAAGGCATTCCCAAAGGTTAGTTTCCTAGGTGATTCTAGGTACTGTCCCTAGGTAATCAATATAAATCATCACAGCTGTCATTTGCAGGAAAGAGAGAGCTCCATAATCATTTAGTCACACATCTATCTACAGCTAGAAAACATCTTGAAATACACAAAAAAATTCTGTCTCTGATTCAGACTTATATTACTATCAGTCAGCTTTTAGTCCTTATTGAATATTGCAAATGAGCCTATGCCAGGCCCATAATTTCTTTTACAGTTAGCTACCATTACATATACTTTGTCACCATGGCTTTTTCCCACTTATTAATGTCTTCTCCATTCATCCCAATACCTTTAGGCTCCCACACCAGAGGGACTGAGCAGATATGGCATGAGATCTTTTTATTTCCTTTTTCTCAGATTGATTCAGTGGACTTAATACAAAAAGCTGGACCTTTATATATTTTCCCAGGGCCTGAAAACTAGAAAACATATATATATATATATATATATATATATATATATATATATATATATATATATATATATATATATATATATATATATATATTCTCCTCGCATGGGGCCTGAAGACCAGAAATGAGGTAGAGTAGTTATATTTAAAATTAAGCAAAAGGAAGGAAGGAAGGAATACTAGTTTATAAAATAACTAGATATGTTGGTATTATACTGGGAAGAGGATGACTATTATTATTTTTCAAGATATTCTGTCTTATCCTTTGCTCAAAGCTATGGAGTAGATGCTATTGTCAGTTCAACGTGAACACCATCATTAAATTCCATTTTCTGTTGAGAGAATGAGTTTAAACTAGGCTTCCATAGTTCTGTGTTCCTCATATCCCAGGTCCAGCACTTCAAGGTCATAATCAGGTCTCGGTCACCTCTTCTTAAATTGTTGCATTTCTAAGTGCCTCGCTCTATCATCAGGTACATATATCAGCCACTTTCCTCTTCATTCCTCCATGATGCTGGTTTGACACTCCCACCAACCCAACTCCAAAAATAGTGACAAAGCCCCTGAATTCATCTCCGCATACCATTGTACTGCCTGGAGAATCCTATGTTTCCCCTGTCAGAGGAAGTCTAAAGTAATAACCTAACTAGGTTGTTCCATTCCTGGGCTTAAATCTATTCTTTCAGAAATACTGTTTATCTAAATCTGTTCAATTTGGAAAGGCTAGGTCAGTAATTCTTTGAATTCATTAATCTGTACACATGTCTATATTTCCTATAATTATTCATACAGGTTTCTACTTGAATATAAACTAACCTTATTAATTTTAGCAGTAATTAATCTTTAGCACGTAAAATGTAGGCGAGTTTTATTCGTTGTACACAAAGATGGTGTGTTAAGATTAAATAAGATCCTCTATAAAGATAGGAATGCTGTTTCCCCCTCAGCAACAACACACAAAGGGGGAAGAAAGAAAAAAAAGAAAAACTGGCTCCCTCAGGTGCAGTTCATAACCCCCTATCCTATGGACAGACCCAGTATGAGCACCAAGGAAGGACCCCAGTGGGTAGGGGGACAGAGATGGGGGAAATGACGACACCGTCACAAGATTTTCTCATACAATGTATATACTTATTCATAACCAAGATATATATATATATATTTTTAAAAAAGCTAGGAATGCTGGAACTTATTGGCTTATATCAGTGCCACCATCATGGTTCCTACTTTTCTGGGCAAGTAAAATCTTTTGATTCTCTGAATTTAATTGTGAATTCTGTCACAAACAGAATGCAGTAGATCATATCAGGCACTATATTTCAGGCCTATATATGTAATTGGTTAGGATAAGGCCAGTTTCAGGTGACCTCATCAAACTTCAATCTTAGATTTCACTCTTAGTCAACTCACTATTTACTAACCAGGTAAACCTAAGAAACTCGCCTGTGCTTCATTTGCACAAGATTTAAATTTCTCTATATAGTTTTATATGGGGACACAATAAAATTAAACAGTATCGTTATTATCAGCAAGTATATTAGCATTTAAAATGTCCACGGTATGAGTGACTTTCTCTTTGCTGATACAACCTCTGGCAAGATGCAGCTTAAAGGAGAGAAAGGATTACTCAGGCTTAGAATTTTGAGGGGATACAAACTGTCATGGCACAGGAGGCATCCAGCAGGAGCTGGTCACTGCACAGCCAGGAACAGAAAGCAGAGAGAGAAGAGAAAGTGGGCCAGGCTAGAAGTCAAGAGTCACCTCCAGGGCTGGAGAGATGGCTCAGCGGTTAAGGCACTTGCCTCCAGTGCCTAAGGCCCTGGGTTCAATTCCCCAGGACCCACATAAGCCAGACCCACAAGGTGGTGGCCCTGGTGCATCATCTCTCTCTGTCTCTCTCTCTCTGCTTGAAAATGGATAAATAAAATATTAAAAGAGTCACCTGTAGTGACTCATTTCTTCCAGTAAGGCTCTACATCCAGAAGTTTCCATAACTTTTCCAAGCCACACTATCATTTGGGGCATTGAAAAACATAAAGCTATGGAGTATATTGTCCTTTGAAACTACAATATCCCCACCCTCAAACATCTTCTTTTAAACTTCCCCCTTTCCCTCTCCTGCTAAAAAATAAGTTTCTTAAGGCCAAGGTATGTCTTTTCACATGGTGCCCTCTACCTTATACACCACAATATGTACAGCAGCTTGTACACACACGGTACTGGCAATCTCTTAATTCATACTTGAATATGAAGGCTCATTCATAAACCATAAACTCATGCAGATAAAAAAATCTTGAATAGACCTCATTTATTAAAATAAGCAAGTATATAGATGACTATGTCTTTCCTTTCATCATGAAAAAGCTAGCATTCAACAACATTGCAGGGAGGAAAAGTCTAGATAAGCAGGAGGCACTGTTTGTATTAATCTGTGTATTAGGCTGTTACTTCTGCAGACTGTGCTGGCGGTGATGAGATCCATGTCAAAGGAATCCAGCAAAGGCAGAATGACCACACTTAGACAGCTCTCCCAGGGAGACTGCCCTGACCGTTCATATAGAAACATGCTTTGCATGTTTCAGGATGCTGGATTCTCAAGAAGAGATCCGAACCCTGTTCTTTGGATTATGGACTTTCTTATCTCTTCCATGGTCACCCTCATCCTCGCAGACAGTCTTGCCCTGGTCTGAGCCCTCATCCTGTGAGCTGAACTCTGTATGATTTCCCAAGGAGCAGAGAGCAGTGGCAGGAAGCCAATGTGAGATCACATCACAGGGGCTGTGCTGGGCATTTCCAGTACCTGTGCAAGGTGAGCAAAATGGGAGCATGTTCACTAGCCAAGAGAGGCCTGGAGCATCCTCTGTTCTTCCCTGCTAATGATGGCCTCATGAGTGCAGTTATCCTAATTTCCTGCAACTTTCTCTACTTTCAATCTTGTCCAATGATTAACAAGTTTTCCTTACAAATGAAGCTAAATGTGCCCCTCTGCAGCATGAGCCCATCACTTTTCCTGCGGCCTCAGCTCACTAATGGTCATCATCGATTCCTGTCCTCTTAGCTTGATGGTTTCCTGTCCCCTAGGGCTACAGCTTCTCTATCTTTAAACAGTTGAGATTCGATCACTTCTTTAGATTTCTACTAAGAATCTATTGGATGTGAAAACTATTGCCCTGAGGGAGAGTGAAAGATGAGGGTTTGGGGCTCCCATCACGATGGTTTGCTAATTTGTAATTATCTTTAAATAAACTGGCATGATGAGAGTGAGCACAGCACACCTCACTTCGAGCCCTCTTGTGTTTTTCTTCTTAGCTATATTTGTGGCTAGTTATGCTTCTTCATCCAATCATGATTCACCTTTGAATGCTGCCTTTCTGTCAGTTAGAGATGGCTGGTAGTATTCCCGAATGAGAGCTATAGAGTTACAATGCCTTTGCTAAAATCCCATTCTAAAGGGCATGACATGAAGCTATTTAATTAACTTTAAGTCTCAAAGTGTTCATCAGTAAAATAACCATCATAAGAGAATTTGTCTCATACACTTGTCAGCAGAATTAAAATCAGACAGTTCAGGTTGAACACATAAAATATATGAAATACCTGTTAAATGCTGGTAAAAATGGACAGGGGAGAGTAAGTTCGTCATGTCTTTCTGAACTATGACATGCTCATTTTTATTTAACTTAATAATTTATGTTTTTAGTGGGGATTTCCAGTGAGTTACCTGCAGTCTCTTTTCAGAGCAATGGGTGGACTCTGAGCTGCTTGCTTTGTTTATAGCTTTAAGATCTTATGGTATTGGGCTGGAGAGATGTTTCAGTGGTTAAAGTGCTTGCTTGCCTTCAAAACCCAATGACCTAGTTTGATTCCTTATACTTAAGTAAAGCTAGATGCACACAGTGGAACATGCACCTGAAGTTTGTTTGCAGTGGCTTGGAGGCCATGTTGTGCCATTTTCTCTCTCTCTCTTTCTCTCTCTCTCTCTCTTTCTCTGTGTGTGTGTCTGTATTTCTGTTTTCAAATAAATAAATATATTTTTAAAAGATCTTATGATACCAAACTCACTCCTCTAGCATGAACTGAATCATTGGAAATGGTAAGTGGTGATGACAGAAAAAGGAGTGTCCCTGTCCTCCAGGGGCTGGCAGCCACTCAGAATGTCCGATCTTCTCTCCTGCTTTCCCAACTTCATATACTTGTCCTTCCTAACATGAATTTTGCCAAGCTCTCAGCATAAAATTCTAGCTTAGCCATGGTGATCTAATACAAAATCTATACAAAATCCTCCATGAATTCTTACCACCCCAGCATATCTTTCCAAATCAGAGAGAGCTTCTAAATTAAAAGGAAAAACACAAACAATAGTGTGCTTCAACCCGACATGATGAGATTGCCCTGTAATAGTATTAAAATATGATGAATGTCTACCCCCCAAAGATGAGAACATGTGCGTATTCCATATTATATATTTTTGGATGCTGTTCCTTTCTTCTTGAGTCATACTTCCCTTTCTAGTTCCTGTAGCAAAAATGCTGAGGTGTAAATTTAACATAATCCTATGCTTCACATGGGGCAGTGCGGAGAGGAAAAAGAAAGGTAAAGATTCACATATACACCCAATCACATGCACACAAACAGATATGGAATGTCTGACTAATGATTTATCAGGGATAATCATTGACACATGACACCATTATCTACCAATGTGTTGAGCCACACTCACAACTATCCCAATACACTGTGGCCCACCAGGCCTGAGTGTGTAGAAATGCTCAGAACAGTGCCTAACAAATACTACATGTCATCATATCTAAAATGTAATCAAATGAAGATACACCATTACTTTATGCATCGATACAAATGTTTCCTGTAAGTTACAAACATCATTAGATACATCCTAACTGAGAAGTAATAAATATTATTTTAAAGAAATATTTTGAAATTGATGAAACCACCTCTTAATTAATATTTGCATGATGAGAAAAAATAAGAAATGGATTTTGGGGAAGAGGTAGCCCCAGATATTTGTTTTTCTGTCAAATTCATAGAAGGGTTGACTAAGTAGATAATTACTAAGATGCAGTTAGGAAGGTAGAAAAGACCCAACAGGGAGGGCTTGGTTGATCTGACCTTGTAGGTCCAAGGATCAGCCGTGACACACACACACACATGCATCGGAAATCCCAGCACTCAAGGAGAACTTAGTAGCTATTCTGTCTGACCTGCTGACTCTCTGGAATCTGTTTTTCAAATTGCTAGAAAAATGATGGCAAGAGCCTTTTGAAAGGAACTTGTCTATCAGGACCTATCTTCCCCTAAGTGGAATAACTGGAGGAAATGGACCTGTCCTGCTGTTTTTTATTGATGGCACTGGCACTTAAAACATCAACACCTCTAAATAGAACCATTCCATAATTTAGAGAGAACTGCCAAGGTTTCACAGGCATGGCAAGAGGTGCCCCAGGGTGGGGAAAGAACCTGCATTTCTAAGATTTATGGTGGAGGGTTTTACATGAGTGCCCAAGTTTAAAGCAGATAAATCCCAGAAGACAATACTACCAATAATTGAATTACAAAGTCATTATCATGTGCTGAACAGAGCAACTTTATGACTCTGCGGTGACAGGATGAAACTTGTTGGAATATTTATGTGCTGAGACAGTCTCTGCATTGTCCTAGAGAACAAACCCACTCATCCGTGGGCCTCTTATGAGCAGAATCTCTCCTGAGCAATTCCATAGCCAAGGAGAGCAAGCTGCCCCAGAGAGAAGAATGCAAATCACACAGTACACAGCCATACCAGGCACAGGCATCTCAGCAGCTCCTGGGCCCAACATATTTATGCCAGCTACTGAAATTGGAATCTTCCAGTATTTAACAAAAATAAATAAGAACTTCAGCCTGAGCACTGTGAGTAGCAATGATCACTGCATGATATTGGAGATCTGTACTGACTAGTCCACCCAGACAGAGTACCTCAGGCATACACCACTCACAGCCAGCCCCTTCTCTTCACTGAGAGGTGTCATTCCTGGGATATTTTGTGGCAGAGTTGGTCACCACTTCATGAAAAATATTACCCCAAAGCTATCACAGCCAAGATGGTCTCCCTGGACCCTGCTCATCAGCTCCTGTGCAGGTGAGTCAAGGGCACAGGCCATGGATGGGCCTGATCATTCAGAGGGACCTATCTAAATCTCTTTTTTACTTGACCCTGGAAAAGTTTTTGCAAGAGGGCTAAGGAGCCCAGAAATATTGTCATTACCAAATTACAGCTAGTAACTAGAAACTCCCAGAATGCATTGCCCAGCCAATGGTACAAACCAGTCTAATTTTTCCTTTGTTACAAACAATAAAAAGAGTAGATCATGCACCAAAAAAGTTGAGAATAAGAACATCCCTCTAGTAGCAGACATTATCCTAACTTTATCACTTAAAAATAGTACTTTTATTTTTGTGAACACTGAAAACTATGAATAATAGATTTATAAAGCAGAATAATGCAGTTGTTGCCTTGTTTTATGGGAAGAAGGGCAAAATAACCAAAACATTCCCTGCGATAATATCAGATTTCTAAAATATAGGTCGCTTTCCTATTTATAGTCAGTCTTCTATAATTCAGTGTGTTCTTAGAAGATCTGAATATTGTTTCCTCTGCCCTGTCAAGTTTTAATTTTTAATAATTTTAGAATTAAGTAGTAATAATGATGATACCAAGAGAAGCCCATATTCTCTTAATCTAGCTTTATCTAATATTAACAACTTATATAACCATGGAACAATGCTCATGACTATGAAATTCTCATTAGGAATATGCAATCAGCACAACCACAGACCTTATTTTGATTTACCCTGAGACTCCACTAATGTGTCTACACCAGAATCTCACTTTTCACCTATTTCTCATGGTTTTATAGTCTCCTCAAATCCATGGCAACTTTGTAGTTTTGTATGTGCTTGCTGATATGAAGAATATTCAAGGACATCACTTAGTCACTTTGAAGAATATCTACTAGATTGGATTAAGTTGATATTTTTTTCATAATGACTGGAATAAGTAATTGGGAAAGATAATTCATAGAAATTATTTGCACTTCTAATTAAAGCAAGGTGCACAGACTATCAATAATGCCCTTTTACTGATATTAACCTCATAAAGATAAAGACAGTGCCTACCAGGTTTCCTTGTTGCAAAACTACCAAGTTTCTGTGTCCAGCTAATAGTCACGGGAAGGAGAATTAAGCACCAACTCCTGGCAGGAGTGTTAAATATTATGTGAGCATATATGTTAAAATGACCACAACAATTACTAAGGGGTTTGGAAGAAGTACTCAGAAGCTGTGAATTTCAGCATTAGTTTTGGTATTTATCAGTTAGCCTGAACCAATTATTATTGGGGTGTTCTTAAGATGTTTTTCTTTGGTCATTTTAAAAATAATTGTTCACTGGGAATCTTCTGGAAACAATAATTATTCCTCCGATTCCTCCATTTATTCTGTTTATAATATTGCTTAGTTACTCAACCAATGTACTGATTAGAACAGACGGTGAGCAAGCACGATTCTGGATGGTTTCTTGTTTTCTTACTAGTGAACGTCTCTCACTGCAACTCTGTCTCTGCCCTGGACCTGAGGAGGTGGTCAAACAATCCCCCATAACTCACTCTAGGGCACTGTTGACATGCTGCCTGCTAATTATGGCAAGAATCCCAGACTTATAATGACTTGATCATGGAGATGTGGAGTTCCCTAGGAGCGCTGGTCTTTCCTCACTTTCCTCATTTGGACACCTCACACTCCTCCACCCAAAGGAAGGTGATACAAACATACACACCCATATGTGAACACATGTACACACACACACACACACACACACACACACACACACACACACACACCATCTGGAGAATTCATATCTATAGTGAAATAGAGATTAAAAAACTGGAAGTGATCAATTAAAAGGTGTGGTTGTAATTTTCCATGATCTCTATGGTCACACTGGCTTCCTGTACTAAGTTGTTCATAGACGTGCAGAACAAACTAGCTGGGGCTTTGAAGTCTTTGAAAGGAAGACACTTACTATCTGTGCCCAGCACTAAATCCCTGTATACCTGGTAATCAGAACTCAGTGCATCCTTTCTAAACGAAGTACTAAGAGGAAAGGCTGCTATTGCCACTTTGGGAATTTACCTTCCTGATGAATATGAATTTAATTTCCTTATTTGTCTAACCTGAGTCTATGTATGCTTGCTGCTTTGTTGAACAATTCTTTTTTTCTTTCATGTAAGGTAATTTGAGTTAATAATTTCTTAGAGCATTTTCTCAATGTACCCCTACCAGGCACAAAAGAATAATTTTTTTTGGTCACCATATGCTGAAAAAGTATTGAGGAATGCCTTCAAGGATGGTTAATCCAACCTCAGTAGTGGTCTAGGCACCTGGAGGTCCAAGTTGAGCCTGACCTGCATTTCTCAGAAGGGTCAGGATTTATTAGCTATTGTCTAAGTAACTATAGGCAATGTCTCTTAAAATGTAGAAGCCATGCATTTGCTAGTTCTTGTTGCTATTATTATAGTTTGAGGCAGAGTCTTGCTATGTAGCCAAAGTTGGCTTCCAACTAATGACCCTTAACTCATCCTCCTGGGAGCTGGAGTTGAAGGTATTCATGATCCTGCCAAGATTATTTGAGGATATAACCTGCAGATAAACACCCAGAATGGTCTATATCTTAGATCTTGGAAGTCTATTCTCAGACATTATTTGCCTAATCCCACATACCCACTGAGACCAGACTGTCAACCATCTCTTCTCCCATTCTTTCTCATCATTTTTAGTCAAAGACACACATGCCTTCCAAGTTAGTTCTGTCTTTTCTAAGACACTCAGAGATCAAGCAGAAGAATTCCTTCCCCCCCTTTCTCTGACTCTCTTTACTGCAAGGAGTATTTTGCTTGGGTTAGTAATTCCAACTTTGGTAGAATGATAGACAACTTGTTTGCTCTTCAGAAGTCTTGGTTTCTTTAATTGTAATATGAATTATTTGGAATGGTTTATCTCTAAGACTCCTAAAGCTTCCTAAGTGATCTTTATAGAACCATAGTAGTATTTACTCACACACTCCTTTTCTACACATATATCATATTATTATTGTTATTATTATCGTTGTTGTTATCATTATCATTGAGGCTGGGGATGGAACTTAGGGTCTTACATGTGATAGACAGGCCCTCCACCTCTGTGCCATTTTATCTCCAGCCTATGATCATATGAAATAGTGCTATTATCATTACCCTTTTTACACCTGGCATGGAAAACCATGAAAAAAATTGAAAGCCTAAACTCTGCCCTGATCATATCATTTATCAGATTCATGCCCTCAGGCAAGTGAATTGCCTTCAGACTAAACATTGCCTTTCTCTTACCTTGGCATTTTTCCTGATTTTTTTGTCACCTGTGAATTTTTTACACACACATCATGTGTTCTAATTCATGTTATTGACAGATGACATGTAGCACACAGAAGAACAAAGCCTCGCCACCCTATATGATACCATCCCATGCTTAATAGATGGACACCAGCCATTGATCAAATCCCTATAATAAGAAGTTTCATTTTCTTCATATATAGTTGAATACTTCATACTTTATATATTTTATCTCCCCAAAAGCTTTCCCAAAAAACTATTACTATGTTTATTATTTTATGTCTATATGCATATATATGTTAGAATATATGTTTATATATTCTATTATGTTTATAAATATACACATATATGTGTATAACTATATTTTTAATTTTTTTCTCATTGAAGTATAACTTTTATGATGTATAGGATATTCCTCTGCAAATTCACTTTTAAACCCTTATACCTAGAACTTCACTTAATGCACTGCGGATAGTCATTAAGTTAGTGAATTCATTCCTTTATCCATTTGAATAGTTCAGGATCAGTATGGTATCATTGTGTGGCATTGTCTCCAGGAGTCCTTGGCACAGAGTAATGGTCGCCATGATGAACCACCTGCACCAGCACCTAGAGGTATCACAAGAAGATTCTAGAATGTAACCCGATTACTATTTGTTCTTGTTTTTTTTTTCCATTCTGTGTTTCTAAAGTCAGTATACAATTACTCTAGTGTGTGTACAACGTATAACCAAAAACACAAACACTTATTGGTATATGCTGATTTGTTTTCTTTTGTTTAATGTATTCAAGCAAAAACTTACTAGGAAACAGCTGCAGATATCAGAGAACTGTATTAGTGCATGGACCATGACGCCCATCCATCTCCAGCAGCAGAATTCTCAAGGTTTAGCACCTTTGAACTACTATCTACTCTACCTCTGCATCAAATTTTGCTTCTTATCAGAAATAGAAAGAAAGGGACGTTGAGGATATTCTCTCTTCTCCTGCTTTTATGTTATCCGTCTTCTCCTGTCCTGGCCAGAGGTCCAGCCTCTCCCTCTTGCCTTGAGCACAGTATCATTACAGACACACATCGACCCCTGTGACTCTTCACATTGCTTTCCAGCCCTAGTTCTTCATGGCTTTAGCCTCCCTCATTCTAACAGAGACATGCTGTCAGAACTTAGGTGTCAGATAGGAGAAATTCTTCGTCTCTCCCTCCGCTCAAGTTATCTCTCTTCTGTTGGTCCATTTGTGATTTACATACATGTTGACCCAATATACCCTTAGACTTTATTTTATAGACTAAAAAGTTTTCTTGTTTTTGGCTAATCATATATATTTATGAATTGTAAAAGTGTTGCATTGCAGTAGTTTGAATGTGACAGTTTGTATGTCCCCATAGACTCAGATACTTTTGCTTAAACTTCCTACTTGAGATCCTAGCAGGCAGATCTCTGCTAGAGAGGGACATATCACTAGGGGTGGATCTGAATTCCAGCTCAAAGGTATGGAGAGAGCAGTTTGAGTTGTGGTGGTCCGTACTTCCTTGTGGTGCTTGCTGTTGATGATGTCTTTCTGCTTGGATTTATGAAATGGAGCCAGTTTCTTCTGTCATCAAGAAAACTTCCCCTGGATCTTCAAGACTGAAAAAAAAAAAAAACCTTTCTCCCATATATGGTGTCTGGTTGGATGTTCATTCCAGGAATGTGGAGCTGACTACAACATGCATATATACATTGTTCCACATAGAAATTTAATAGTCATTGATAAAAAGACCTGTTATCTCAATATCAGAACTCTCCCTGAAATGCTGACCATTATTTTCTTTTATGTTTCCATTGGATTTTTTCCTATTCATGTATATTTGTACTTTAGGTCATCAATAGAAAATTGTTAAATAACTTGTATATTTTCATTTAACTGTCATCAATAGAATACATAAAGATTTATTGTATTAGTTTTCTGCTCTGATGTTAAACTATCTCCTGAATATATTCAGTAAAATTAATAGTTTATACAAATATATACATAGTAAAATGGCAATTAAAAGAAACATTAATAAAAATATTATAATCTGTGACTTATTCAGTATTTAAGATATATTTATTATAATCTCATTGACTGTATAATTCCTCTTTGGGGATCAGGGACATTGATCATTTACAATCTATTTCTTTCTGTCACATTGGCACAAGGATTTTTGTTTGGGCTCAGGTACATTGACATGACTATAGTCCATGATATATCTCTACCTATCTTATACATTCTCAGGTAACAACAAACACAAGAAGAGAGGTATGAAACATGGAGGAAACAAAAAATAATCGACTATTGGCGTAAAAAGAAAATTAATTTGACTCACAAAAGAAAAGTGGCAAAGTAGGGGATAACTGGAGCAGAAAGATGTGACCTGGTCTATTCACATTGGTCAAGTGACACTAAAGAGAAGGGCTTCTTAAACTTTTTCTACTCATGAGCACTTATTACCTGAAGAATGTCTCTGTGATCATGGGTATATAGGTATACAAATGAAGAACTTTATTCTAATAATAAAGAAATTATGGGCTGGAGAGATGGCTCCATGATTAAAATACCTTGCCCAGTGGCCTGAGTTCAATCCCCCCAATGTACACGTAAAGCCAGATGAACAAAGTGGTGCAGGTGTTTGTTTGAAGCATCAAGAGGCTTTTCTCTGTCTCTCTTCTTCAAACAAGTGAGAAAATATTTTAAAGAAAATCATAAAGAAATTTATGTTGAAATAATTCTTTGGCAAGTGTATAATTTTACCGTTTATGAAGGATAAGAGTAAATGTGATTCTAAGATGGATATGCTCATTTTCACATGAAGATTTAAATCTCAGCTTAATATTTGATGATTCGGGATGAGCAGCATCTTCAGCGTTTTCAAAACTGGTCCACACTTTAATTTACTAATAGTCCATGATGAAAGTGCCTCTTCAAATAACTACGCAGTATAAAATGGCAAAAGTATGTTTAGGGCTATTTTAGAAATTGTTAAAAACTTCATTGTAATCCCAAGCCAAAATATATTTAGTGATTTTTTATGATACATAAGCCAGTAAATTAAGTAGCAATATTTAAAAATCAAACATTACCAAAGAAAAACACAAAACTAATTCAATACTTACATAGTTAGTAATGATGGTAAGAAAATATTAACAGTGTTTGTCTCCCATAATTAAATCATTCTGTTTCTATAAACACAGAGAACTTATATGTACAACAATTCATTCATACCTTACAGGAGTCTCAAATCTGAGTGGAGGTGTTCCAGGCAGGGTTCCGTGGTGTCTGGTGCCCTGTTGGCATCAGCAGTGAAGACCTGCAATGCAACATAGAGTAGTACTGTCAAGTTTGATCTCCGGCTGTTGGTGCTTGATGATAGTTGGTTTTTTTTTTGTTTTTTTTTTTTTTTCTCTGCTTTGGTCCTATGCTGGAGTGACCCAGCTTTTTCAGTCATGATGAAACTTCCCCCAGATTCTGTGAACCTGAAATAAATACTTACCTCCCATAAGCTGATTCTTGTTGGATGTCTGTCCCAGCAATGAGGAGGTAACTGCAATACCTATCCTGTAAAAAGCTGTGCTCCAGTGCTTGACACTAGTCCAGTCATCTCTTTCACAACTACCACAGCACAGAGAACAATGCAGAGGAAGTCATGGATTCAATATGAGTGTAACTGACATTATAAGCCAGAGAATGTTTTCTATGGAGGCAGATGTAGACACTGAGGAGAAGCAAAAGTATCAAAAAAAGAAAAAAAGAAAAAGAAAGGCTGGAGAGATGGCTCAGTGGTTAAGACACTTGCCTGCAAAGTTTAAGGACCTGGATTTGATTCCCCAGTACCCACATAAATCCAAATACATAAAGGCACATATTTCTGGAATTTGAAGCAGCTGAAAGCCCTGGCACGTCCATTCTCTCTCTCTTTCTCTCTTCTCTCTCTCTCTCTGTCTTCTTTTTTCTCTCTCTACTTGAAAATAAATAAAAAAGAAATAAAAAAGAAAATAAGAGGCAGTTGAGAGCTTAACACTAAAAGAGATTTCTATCATGCCCTCCAAGGCTCAGAGAACTTTGCAGATGATGGTGTGGGGAGAATGGAAGAGCCTGGGGCACTCTCCTCTCAACATGAAGTGAATGGTGGATTCATGGACCCTGTAACACACAAACTGAAGGAGTTTATGAGAGGAAAGGGTAGGTTTTGCCTCACGGACTCAAGGGGAAGCTCCATGATTGCAGAGAAAACTATGGCATGAGCAGAAGCTGGACATCACCTCCTGGCAAATACATCAGGTACACAATAGCAACAGGAACGTGTGACAAACACTGATGAGAGGAACTTGGTTATGACACCCATAAGCTTAAGGCACAAGGATGCACCTTGTCCAGCAAGGCTCCAATTCTCAAATTGTCAGCACTGGGGACTGAGCATTCTAATCACATGAGTTTTATGGTGGAGAGCTCATTCAAACCACCACATTCTGCCCCTGGTTCCCATAAATTGATAACCATCAGTGAGATAAAATGCAGTTTATTTAGTACAGCTTTAAAAATCCCCACACTTTTTATTAATCCTAACACTGTCAAATATCCCTGTAGTCTAAGGTCTCTTAACTATTAGCCAATAAAACCAAAGCAGCATAATGACAGATTAACATTCATGCTGGAAAAGATGTCATTTGGCATAGCAAAAAAAAAAAAAAATCCAAGATTTAAAGCAAACATAACAAACATCAAGTCCAGCATTTCCAGAGTCCCAATCATGCCTTCCAGGTGGGCTGCTTTTTGCCCTGGGTAAACTCTATCCCATTAAATCAGCTCTTCTTGGCAGCCGTTCTATAGTCCTAGCATGTCATAAGTTCTATTGGGTCTCTACCACCATCTGTGGTTCATTTTCATGGGTGTAGTAGGCCTCCATGCAGGGACTTCCAACAACCCTGCCTCACACTGCACATAGCTATTTCCAGAAAACAAAACCATGTAACAAAGCTAATCACTCTCTCTTTCCTGAATTTGTTATGCTCCATAACAGCAGCTAGGTTACCTTAAAAAAAAATCTGAGTGGGTATAAAACCAACTTTGAAGAGCAAGACAGTCTTTCAGCACTCAGGCTTCCTACTGTCAAAAGAGTCCACATTCTTCCTGCCCTAATGCAGAACAGCTGGCCCAGTCTCAATGTTGGTGATCTCACAAACAATTCCAGCCTTAAATTTTCATCTTTCAGTTTCATATCATTCAGCTCACACAAGACCATTTCTACACAATGTAGCCCTGCACAAGTTCTCAGGATATGGGCAGGCAAAATACATCAAGCCTCTCACACCAATTGCTTCTAGCCCTGCCAAAGTTTTTCTTCTTTTCATGAGTCAAGGCTCAAAGTCCATGTGTTTATTGCACTTAGGTCTTTCAACTCTGACCAGAATGGTCCTTGAAACTCTGCCTTCAGCACTATAAGGTGTCTCTTAAGCCAAGATTTCAAATCCTTCCACATTGCTTCTACAAATCAGTTCCAAAAGGCTGAAAGCCGTATAGATTTATACCAGCAATGACCAAATTTTTTGATGGATGCAGGTTCTATCTTGCTGTGGAAATGAAACACCCAATCAAGCAGCTGTGGGAAGAAAGTGTTTATTTTGACTTACAGCCTCAAGGGGAAGCTCTATGATGGCAGGAAAAAGAATGGCATGAGCAGAGGCTGGTGAACACCTCTTGGCCAACATCAGGTGGACAACAGCAGCAGGAGAGTGTTCTAAACACTGCCAAGATGAAGCTGGCTATAACACCCATATACCCACCCCAAAAGCATACCTTCTCCAGTGAGGATCCAATTTGCAAATTTCTACCAGCTGGGGACCTAGAATTCAAAACACACGGGTTTATGGTGGACACTTAATTCTAGTCACCAAAACCCCATGGTAGTTTCCTATACTACCATGAGATCTGCCCTGTGCTGAGCCCATTAACATTTTAATATGGAGAATGGAGGAGGACAAAGAGAATGAGAAAACCAGAGAAAAGACTACCTTGAAAGAGGATGGTCCTGGGGGAATAGAGTTCAGAGACAAAAGAGAATTAAAAAACAGGAACATGATCCAATCACTCTGTGTTCATATATTAAAGTTCTCAATAAATTTTTTAAAGAAATGTGCTCTGGAGACACATTCATTCCTTGTAACATTATTCAGAATTCTAGCTTTACACTGTTAAAGACATAATATAAACTTTTAGGTGTCTATTCTGGGGAGTCAGACTTGACAACATGAAGACTTTGAATTTGGTAGTTGATTATGATTGGTAAGCCATGGTGCATGCAGGAAACTAAACTTGTCTGCTTATTAATTCACTGATTTATTTGTTGTTCCTAGAAGGTGGCTTTGGTGTTAAGGAAAGCTGTGTGGTAGGGTGGAGGCCAGAATAAAAGAAGCAAATGTAAGTTTCTTTCTTAGGCTAAATTAAACAGAAAAGTTAAAATGAAGTCTTTGGACTGTGTTCTGTTTCTTCTTGCCTATTTTTCTTTAGTGTGGAGCAGATGAGACATCAGGCTAAGCTTCTTTGTTCAGGAGTAAAAGCTGAGGCTTTTGCCAGAGTTTTCCTGATCCTGTTTGTTTCAGAGCCTACCTGTCATGGCAAGGGAAAAGCAAACCCTTGCTCTAAAGGGGAGATCAAGGAATCCAAGTGCGGATGGATACTTGCTAGGGACGTTGTTTTTCTTGTCTGCAGCAGTCAGAACGGCTTTCTTCAATGACATTGTTTACGAAGAGGGCTTATTGAGCACATGAATGCCCCATAGAAAGTAGAGTTGACGGAAACAGGGGTCTCTTTCCTCCCAGCCTATGTGCCTCTGCAACCCATTCCTCGTTTCCCTGTATGCCATTGCTGCAATTCTAAATCAGGATAAATAGGTGCTGCCCAATCACTGGGTTTATTTTTGAATACTTGCTCTGTGGTTATTTACATCAGAACATTGTGTGGCTCTGCAGCATTTATTGAGCACTGTATTAACCTGGTGTAAACTCAAACCAAACGCCAGGAGAACGATAAAGCAGTCACACTTCTGAGTTCCTCTGAAGAGCCTGTCCACAGAGCCGGCATTGGACTGGTCGTATTTCAGAACACTAATGCTGCACCACTAACACCCAGGTGTGCTATTTGGGTGGGATTTAATTTTCTTCATATCCTTGGTTTTGATGGTCTTCAGAATTCATTCTAAACTGACTCCTCAATAGAAAACCGACTTTTTATACTAGAAGTGGAGAGGTGCAATGCCTCAGTAATAACAGCATGTGATCAGTTAGGCTGATGTGCTTCCTTCCCCAAGGTGGTCAAAGCAAACACCTAGACAGATGTTTAGCATTGTTTCAGTTCAGCAATTTGATTCACCAGAGCCACATATTAAAAACAGTTATAATTCAATTTCAACACTGACTGCTAGAAACTGACCTAGACCACCATTTCTGAGGTTGAGAATATCACACATTGCAAGTTAAAATTCTTGGAAATACTAGGGTTTGTCTTAGTATTTAAAGTTTTATTTTACTTTTGTTGTTTTACTAAAGAGCAATAAAAATTTTAGGCAGGGTAGGAGGTTACATTGCTCTAGCATCTGTTTTACACTTGCCTTGATCTCTTCATTTATTAAGGGGAAGCTGTTTATTGGAGCAATAGCTCCTGCTCTTTGAGACAAGACAAGAGCTCTTAAGAAACAAGATCAACTCTTGGGCCAGAGCCAGGAATGCATGGAAGGACATGACTGGATCCAGGGAAACTATTTTGCTGCTTGTTGGCAATGACTGGACTGTGTGTTAAGCAGACCAGCTTGCTAGTGCTTAACATTGTATTTCTGGAATACAGAATTCTCAGGAGAGTTGTAAGTGGTTGTTCTTTCAGGGAAGGAACAGAATCACAGACAAAGGGGCCAGGTAATGGTATGTAACCCATTCACACTTTTGAAAAAGCTGGTAGCAGTTGAACATTCTAGTTTCAGGGTTGCCAGGTAGCTTGTGACCTAGTAAGAAGAGGCCACTTGTGGATCCGGACAACAGCTCAGTGAGGAAAGATGGGGGGCTAGAAGTCTCTACAGCGTTTCCCTATAGTACTTAACTGAAATGATGGTGGGAGGGTGTATTAGTCAGGGCTCTCTATAGGAAACAGAGTTGATAGAATGGATTATAATAAAAGGGAATTTGTTGGGGTAGCTTACAACAGTCCAACAATAGCAGTCTGCAGCCCATAGGTGAAGAAACCAGTAGCTGTTCAGTCTCTGTAGCTGGAGACCTCAGCAGTCCCAATCCAGCCCTGAAGGCACAATGGCTCCCTGGGGAGTGGCTGCTCTTCAGTCCACAATGTGAGGTTCATGAAACTGGGTTACTATATCCAGGAAGGGTAGGAGAGCAGGATGTGAATGCAAATCACGAACAAGCACCATCAGCAGGGGGAGGAAGGAAGAGTAGTTTCCTTCCCCTCAAACTTCCTTATATTTATTCCCCTTGGAAGGTCCGCCCACTGCAGGAAGAGCTCACTCTAGAAAGGGAACTCCTCCATTCTCCAAAATCCCAAAAAGGGTTTTGTCAATCCTTCCTGCAGGCAAGATCAGAGCCCCACCCAAGATTACTATGGATTATTACATAGATCAATTTGACAAATAAACTTAACCATCACAAGTCCACCCCTTGTCAACTTGACATTAAATCATATCTCCTTACATCTTAATTTTCAATTTGCAAATGAAGACAGTAATCTCATGATTCCGCCTAACATGATATCCCATGTAGAACCAGAAATATATAATCTTCCCCAACATAAGGCAGGTCCCTTGAGGAATGGTTAGTCTAATTTCTAGTAATATAAATTCAACACTGATTAATGATATAATCTCAATTAATGTTAATTGCATAATAGAGGAAAAACAACAGTATTGGCATACATATGGGCAAACATTCTTAGCAAGTAATACATAACAAAACAAAACAAAATCTCATGGCACTTACAGCCCTTGTTTTTGTAACTGGTCACGTGGCCTTAGTTGGTATTTGTAGCTACCTTCTGCTACCCATTCTGTATTTCCTCCACCATCAGCAAGCACCTCAGCAGATCTTAGTTCTTTACCTGGAGGGGTGACCCATACATACTTTCATTCCTGATGGATCTTGGCCATTTTTCATACTGATTTGATTGAGGTGTTGTAGTTTCCCATTGACTTTCATAACAGGGCATGGTAACACCAAGAGGTGCCCGACAGAGTCTCCTGAACTCCAGACATACTCTTCCTTGCCTCCATTGTGGAGGAGCAGTCCAATTTCTCCCTGGTAGTCTGGATCAATAATTCCTGCTAACACTGTAACTCCTTTCTTGGCCTGTTGACTGGAGGGCATCAGGAGCCCAAAGTGACCAGGGGGGAGTCTTAGCTTCCAGTTCAATGGAATGTTCTCTGTGCCTCCTGGCAAAAGCACTCCCCCTTCTGGAGCCAAGAATTCTCAGCTAGCAGAGCATATGGTTGTGGGAACAGGAAGCAAAAAATTGGCCAATGGGTCACTTGGGGTGATGGTAAATGGTACCATTCCCATTTCCACCCCTTGATTCCTGGACCTGTGGATCCGGGCTATAGGAGAAAAAGTACCATATATAGGATGCTGGTTCAGAGCATACACAGCCTGCTGGAGAACCCTAACCCAGCCCTCCAGGCTAGTGCCACATAGTTGGCACTGTAACTCATTCTTTAAAAGGCCATTCCATTGTTCTATCAAGCCAGCTGCTTCAGGGTGGTGGGGTATATGGAAGGATCAGTGAAATCCATGAACATGAGCCCACTGCTGCACTTCCTTGGCTGTGAAGTGAATTCCTTGGTCTGAAGCAATGCTGCGTGGAATAGCATGACGGTGGATAAGGCATTATTTGAGCAAATGGATGGTAGTTTTTGCTGAAGCACTTTGTGCAGGAAATGCAAATCTATATCAAGAATAAGTGTCTATTCCAGTAAGGACAAAACACTGCCCTTTCCATAATGGAAGTGGTCCCATGTAGTCAACCTGCCACCAAGTCGCTGGTTGATCTCCTTGAGGAATGCTACCATACCAGGGGCTCAGTGTTGGTCTCTGCTGCTGGAAGATTAGGCACTCAGCAGCAGCTGTAGCCAAATCAGCCTTTGTTAGTGGAAATCCATGTTTTTGGTCCCATGCATAACCGGCATCCCTGCAACCATGGCCACTTTGTTCATGGGCCCACTGGGCAATGACAGGGATGGCTGAGGAGAGATGTTGGCCAATATCCACAGTGCAGGTCAGCTTACCAACTTGATTATTAAAGTCATCCTCCACAGAAGGTCTATCCACATAGTTCTCTCCCAAAAGTCTTTCTCACCAATTTTCCAATTGTGCTCTTTCCAAGTCCCAGACCATCCAGTCAAACCATTGGCCACAGCCAATGGATCATTGTACAGCCATACGTCTGGCAATTTTTCCTTCCAAGCAAAATGCACAGCCATGTGCACTGCCCAAAGTTCTGCCCATTGTGAAGACTTCCCTTCACCACAGCCCTTCAGAGTTGTCCCGGAAATGGGCTGTAATGCTGGTGATGTCCACTTCTGGAGGTACCAGCATAATGTGCTGAACCATCTGTGAACCATGCCTTAATTTTCTCCTCCTCAGTCAGTTGATGATAGGGCACACCCCATGATGCCATAGGCTCATGCTTGGGGACAGATGGCATCATAACAGGAGTAGCAACCGTAGGCATTTGGGCAACTTCCTCATGCAACTTACTTGTGCCTTCATGTCCTGCTCGGGCCCCATCACAAATATACCACTTCCACTTGATGATGGACTGCTGCTGTGCATGGCCAACTTTATGGCCTGGTGGGTCAGACAACACCCAGTTCATAATGGGCAGCTCCGGTCACATAGTAACCTGATAGCCCATTGTCAAAAGTTCAGTTTCCACTAAGGCCCAATAGCAAGTCAAGAGCTGTCTCTCAAATGGGAATAATTGTCTGCAGAAGATGGCAAGACCTTACTCCAAAATCCCAAAGGCCTCCTCTGTGATTCGCCTATTGGGGCCTGACAAAGACTTCAGAGAGCATCCCTATCAGCCACTGACACCTCCAGTACCATTGGATCTGCTGGATCATATGGCCCAAGTGGCAGAGCAGCCTGCACAGCAGCCTGGACCTGCTGTAGAGCCTTCTCTTGTTCTGGGCCCCATTGAAAACTAGCAGCCTTCTGAGTCATTTGGTATATGGGATGAAGTAAAGTACCCAAGTGAGGAATGTGCTTCCTCCAAAATCCAAATAGGCCCACTAGACATTGTGCTTCTTTCTTAGTGGCAGGAGGGGCCAGGTGCAACAACTTATCCTTCACCTTAGAAGGAATATCCCTGCATGCCCCACACCACTGAACACCTAGAAATTTCACTGAGGTGGAAGGTCCCTGAAATTTGGATGGATTTATTTCCCATCCCCTCATTTGCATGTGCTGTACCAGCAACTCCAGAGTGGTTTCCATCTCCTATCAATCAGTATAATATCATCATTATAATGAACCAACATGACACCTTGTGGGAGAGAGAGACAAGTGATCAAGATCCCTGTGAACTAAACTATGACACAGGGCTAAAGAATTAATATAACCTTGAGATAAAACAGTAAACGTGTACTGCTGACCTTGCCAGCTGAAAGCAAGTTGCTTCTGGTCGTCCTTATGGACTGGTATGGAGAAGAAAGCATTCACAAGATCAATAGCTGCATACCAGGTACCAGGAGATGTGTTAATCTGCTCAAGTAAAGAAACCACATCTGGAACAGCACCTGTAATTGGCATCACCACTTGATTAAGTTTCCTATAATCAATTTTCATTCTCCAAGATCTATCTTCTGAACCACCCCTGCATCCTTCAAGTCCTTAATAGTGGCATTAATTTCTGCAATTCCTCCAGAAATACAATATTGCTTTTGATTCACTATTTTCCCTGGCAATGGGAGCTCCAGTGGCTTCCATTTTGCCTTTCCAAACATAATAGTCCTTATTCCACAAATCAGGGAGCCAGTATGGGGGTTCTGCAAACTCCTTAGTATATCCCAATTATGCATTCTGGGAATGGGGAAATAACCACAGGATGAGTTTGGGGGCCCAATGTACCCACTGTCAATTGAACATTTGCCAAAACTCTATTGATCACCTGATCCATAAGCACCTATTTTAACTGGAGG
Source organism: Zapus hudsonius (assembly GCA_004024765.1). Classification (NCBI taxonomy): domain Eukaryota; kingdom Metazoa; phylum Chordata; class Mammalia; order Rodentia; family Dipodidae; genus Zapus; species Zapus hudsonius. The sequence goes on along the minus strand of PVHP010000786.1, from coordinate 11,354 downwards.
GGCATTGATGCTGCTTGGGGTCCCCCTGGAATCAATGTCAATTCAGAGCCAGTTTCTAGTAGACCCTGAAAGGTCTGATTATTTCCTTTTTTCCAATGTACAGTTACCCTAGCAAAAGGCCATAGGTCCCTCTGAGGAAGGACAGGACTAATCTTAACATTGAAACATTTGGGGGTTGTAGGAGGGTCCTTCTTCAAGGAGACCTGGCCTCCCCTTCATTCAAGGGGCTCTGGATCTGTAAACTCACTCAAGTCTGGAAATTGGTTAAGAGGCCTTGATTCTCTGTTGTTATAATTCACAGTAGCTTTTCTTTCCTTTGCCCTGGAATTTTTCTGCTTATAGAGATCAAAAATGAACTTAGTAGACTTCTTGTCGATTTCACTTCTGGGAACACCATGATTAATCAGCCAGTACCAAAGGTCTACATGAGTCATACCATCATGAGCATTGTTCTGCCTATGTTGTCTATTATGGTAAAAATGTTCATCTCGCCTTTGGAGATTCAGCGCTGCCACTTGGCCCCTGTTATTCTGAGATTCAGCAAAACCCATTGCACCTAATTCACCTAATGCAGCAACTGAAGCTCCCAGTGTGATGTCCTCTTTACATATAACAGCAAATACTGGGCACTTGCAGTGTGCTGGAGCAGTCCTCACAAATCTGTTTCTTATACTGTTAGTGAAAGGCACTTCTTTTGGATGCTTCAATAGTTGGGGCGAAGGTGAAATCAACTCCGGCATTCCAAGTTCTCTAAGCCTCTTAATTTCTTGGGGCTAGTAGTCTCTACATCCTTTCCCTATAGTACTTAACTGAAATGATGGTGGGAGGGTGACCTTCTGCCTGTGTTTAAGCAAATTGCAATGAAGTGAAATGTTCACTTGCATGCTACATGTGTCTTTGGGAGAAATTATAAAACCGTTTTTAAGAAACGTCTGCTTCGTGGGAGAAGAAAGCAGGATTTAATGCTTAGAACATAGAGTGTGAATTTCAGGCCATATATCAATCAGAGATAACTTCCTGGCAGCGATGATAATAGGGCCTTACAGAGACTTCTGTTGTAAAGTTGAAGAGCAGCTCAGCTAGCAAGGCCTCGGACTCTCTGAAGTGGGAAAAATGAATTCAAATAAAGAGTTCTGGGAATGCCCCTAGGACAATGATTAATTTACTTACCTCAAAGAATCACAGACCTTGATGTCCTTTCAGTCTCCTTTTCTCTTTCTCCTTTCTCTCTCCTTTATTCTTTAATTTCAATGTTCCCTTCCTTCTTTTATTCCATGTTTTACTATCCATTATATGCTAAGAACTATGAATATCAGGTCCTTAAAACAAAAGTGCCAGCAATAGCTCCATATGTGTGTGTGTGTGTGTGTGTGTGTGTGTGTGTGCGCGCGCGCGCGCACAAGTATGTGTTGAGAAGATTACTCTCAAATTTGGGAAACACAAAACTAAGTACTTATAATAAAATATGATAAATATAGAATTCATATCAAAATCCGTATTTGTTGGTAGGAGAAAATGCTTTTTCTGTTGTAAGTGGGGCATATTTAACAAAGTGACTTGTAGTTATTTTAGGGTCCTCAAGTCAGCAGACAAGCAGTGGCAGAGCTTTCCAAGCTATAGACAGACTCATTCAGAGGCTCACAGGGAGGCGAGGAAATCAGATGAGGTGAAGCCTGTCCAGGAGACTCTTAGAAACCACATGATGTCCTGCAATAATGTGTATATTTGAGGCATGCCTTTTCTAGTATGGTTGCACTGAGTGCCTGGGGGCAGATGGATGACCAGTTGGGAAGCACTTGACTACTATTCATATAAAAATGGAGCCAGTTAACTTTCTGTAAATTGTGTTTTTTTTCAAAAAAAGTAAATCTATCCCCATCTTTAACTGATCCCGCTCTATAAAAATTCTAGAGATAAAGTATGATCCTTCATATTACTTATGTAATGATGTAATTACATATTACTTATGTAATTATTGTCTATTTAGTATGGCTCATTACAAAATTATACAAAATTGTATGTGCCTCAAAGTAATTTTAAATAGGTTTGCCTTTTACTTGTATCTATGGATGTCATGTCATGTCAAGAGGGAGATGCATCTGCATTGTTCAGTCCTGTTTGTCCAGCACAGCAGACAATGGTCACACACTAGAGTTTCTGTATTTGTTGGTTCATATAATCTGTTTATAGTTCATTTGTTCATAATAGCATTTTTGCAAATTTTAAATGAAAGTGTGTGGGGGACTTATCTATAAGCCTGAGCAAAGCAGCACACATATCCATGCCAGGCTTCACCCTAGCATTCATCAAATAATACTTTCATTCTCATTTTATTTGAAGTGGAAACTTTACTATCTGGCTCTCCATATAGAGCAGACATATTTGAGGATTATAGTTTTCAGAAACTGGTGGATAATAATAGTCTTTGGGCTTCACTGAGGCATATGTGAAATTATTAATTTGGAGTGCTTATATTCTTTTTACATTTCTCTATTATTTAGGTCTGTGATGGGGTCAAACAAGGAACCAGACCTTGTGCATCTTGAGGCCAGGACTGTGGATGGTCGTAAGTAAATCAACTGTGCCCCAATGCTCACAGTAATGTTCTATCAATTTGTCATAAACCAAGCCTGTGCAGTCACAGTGGTGACAGTTCAAGTCATTTAAGGATGAGTGTGTTTCCCGTGCCATACATTTATGTGTTTTTTTTTTTTTTTAAAAAAAAAGGAAAAAAAGGAACAGGAACTGGTCTGCTGGTCTTGGAGTCTGTCTGGGGCTTTTGGGCCACTCAGGCAGAGTGGAGATGGGGATGCGCCCAAGGGAGGCTGGGTCGGCTGCTGTCCCAGGCCAGGTGTGCTGCTGGCCGGCTAGTACAGGGGCGCAGGCACACTCTATGGTGGCAGCACAGAGGGGATCATGGGGAGGGAGGGAGCTGGCATGTGGGGACCCAAACTGGGCTCCCATGGAGGCATGTCTGTGGGCCTGAGAGCCTGCAGAAGTGTTACAGCTGTGTGTGTTCAGCTCATCTCTCCAGAGAGAATAACAGGCATAGACCTGGGGGAAAAAGCATGACAAATAATCCCATGACAAATAATCCCATTTTATTGTAGCAGCATTGTGGGTTAAATAGAAATTGAGGAGGAGGGAGGGAAAGAAATGGACAACGAGGATTGTCAGAAATCAGCAACCTGTGAATACCTGCTTTGCATGTGGATGTGAGATTGGGCACATATCAGATGGTGGGGGTAGAGGAACTGCCACCTTCTAGGCACAGCTGGGGTGCGAACCTGGGTTTATGTGGCATGCTTTTTGGGGGGTTGGGAGTCTCAGAGTTGAGGGTGGAGATAGGAAAATGCCTACTGGGTTAGCCACCTGGGTTTCTGACCTCATTCTTCAACACCTTCTTAACCCTTTGTCCTCCGTGCCCTCTTTAAGCAATACCAACACATTTACATATATTTATAAATGTATATCTACAGATTTGACATTTAAATATGCAGTACCATCTAAGTAGCATCTCCTTTTAAAGAGAAAAATTCCAAACTTACTGACTTCTAATTTGCTATGTTGTTGAGAAGGCTCTTGTATTATTCTTATTCCCCTCATTTCATAACATACCATCCAGGAAATGCCTCCTTGTATTATTGGGAGATTCATAAAACACTTCACTGCCATCAGAGGCAGTAAGTGGAGGAGAGACTGGAGTGCATTGTCCACCTGAGATAGTTCTGTGAGCCCCTGTTTAATATGCTACAGTGAAGAGCTTCCCTGTGTGGAGTTGCAGTGTGAGGTGCATGATATCCAGGGAAGCAAGTTGCAAATCCAGAATTCAAACCATGTATAAATATCTCCTAATTCCAATCATCAACTGTTTCCCCCTGAAACAGCCACTTAAACCTTTTGTAAAAAAAATATTTTATTTATTTATTTGCATGGAGAGATAGAGAGAGGGGGAGAGAGATAATGGGATACTTAAAACTTTTATACCTGTTTCTTTATCTATAAATTAAACAAGTTATTAATAGTGGGTCATTTATATGATAACATTGATTTAGCAATTACCCAATAACAGTAGCTGTGACAAGTGCTTTATGTACATCATCTCAATTACTTCTCCTGACAACATTTTGACTTGTTATTTCAATTTTACCAATGAGGAATACAAGAGTATAAATTTGAGTAATATTATCTGTGAGGTATTTTGCAGAGACATAGAAGCCAGTGGTATCTATATTACAATTTTTAGATGAGTATTAAATAATACATATATATCTCGTTGCTACTCACAGTGCCTGACTGTGCAACATTTGAGTAATAACAATTTGGTTCTGCCTCTTTTATCCTCAGGGCTAAACAGTTTTTGGTGTACCACTATGCCTAAGATAGCACAAAGCAGGAGACAGCGGGACTCAGCGGTGGGAGAGCAAGAAGTATAGAAGATCCTGAGAGATGAGGGCAGTGGGTAAACAATATAGGAATATAGAAGGTACCATGTGTCAAAGAGAGAAAGAGAATGGAGCCTCCACTTACTATAGAACAGAGATGTGCAGTAAATTGCCCAGCCCAGAGCTTCTGAAGTACCCCTCCCAACCAGGGAGCTGCCAGGTCCTTTCCCATCGTGCCTATTAACATTCCCTCAGTCTGCTCTATGCACAGGTAAGGGAAGCACTTACCTTCAAGATGGAAATAAGCCGATCAGTCATGTGGCACAATTCCCAGGAGCAGCATATGTGCCAGCACTGTTGTTTCTAATCTTCATGAGGTTTCGTCTTCTCTAGAGGTTGTTACGCCTACTTTTCAGCATGAATATCTTTTTTTTTAGCATGGTCACTGGGAGCACAGAACTGGGCCCAAGCTTGACAATCCCCTACCCCTGTACAATCAAGCAAGGATGCACTGTGTCATGTCTCCAACTGTGGGCCTGACCACAGTGTAGGAAGGAGCTTTGCTTATCTGCAGGGGAACTCTGACAGGCAATGGCCTCTTTATTTCCCTCTAGAGTAGGCCGTATGTTGGGTGTTAAGGTGCAGATTTGCCACACACCCGAGGGAGTGATTGTTTTCCAAGCAAAATTACACATCCTACTGTTTCAATGCTCAAGTTGACTTCCCACTCTTTGGATGGTGAGGAGAAATGCTGAGAGCTTTACCTATACCTCCAGCGTTGCCTGCAGTCTGCCTCTTTCCTCAGCCACACTCTCTCTTTCTCTGCTCCTCACTCTCTACCCACAAGCCTTTGCACTTGGTTCCAGAACTTATAACATCGGAGGGTCTATATTTTGCCACAGGTAATAGGACTATTTCTTGTGCTCATCTCTTGCCCCTACCTTGACCAGTTGATTGCAGTGAATCCCTCTGGATGACTCAGTCTAGGTAATACACCCATTTGTTAGCCAATTTCAACTAGTTTCTTATTTTGTTTGATTTTATTCAAATATATTCCCTTTTTCCTTTTGCTTTCATTTCAATAGGAAAATTTACATTCTACTTATGCAATGATATATTAATTTCTTTTCCTCCTGAACAGTTCATAAATTGTATTAGAGTAGGAACATATATACTTCTATTCCAGCACACACACACACACACACACACACACACACACGCACACACACACACACACACACACACACACACACACCTTTACACTCAGAAAGAGCTTATTAAATACATGAGGAGTGAATGGATACATAGGCAACTAATGGTCAGAGTTATTAGCAACCCCCCACACCCACATACGAGGTTAGTCACTAGCTAGCTCCCTCACACCTCACACAAGGTGAAAAAGTTAGAACATTGTCTATTATACTTTATCGCATATACAGCTCATCTATGGATCTTAATCAGATGTCATTTCTGCTTGTGAGGGACCTGAAGTTCTGTACCTTCCACAGTGGTACCTATGCTGCTGGTCTCTGCAATATACTTTGTGTAGCAAAGTCTCACAAACAGAAAACTAATAAAAGAAAGCTTGGGATGGAATTGAAGGCATCCCAGAGTGCTTTCAATTTTGGGCTTTTGGGGATAATGCTGCTTTCTGGCTTGTAGCATCTATTGCACATAACCCTGTATCCTAAAAGCAACAAGGCCATTGCTCACACTTAATCTGTGTTTTTTCTTACACCTAACATTATTTCTCTGTCCCTGAAGGCATGACAATTGAAAATGCCAAAATATCATCCAAGGTTCAGCTTTCACAAGGTATGAAATATACCAGTTCTAATTTATTTATTTTACTTATATATATTGGTAAAGGTGATATCTTCAGAAACTATCCAAGGGTGAAAATTCAATAAAGGGGTTTAATTTGAAAAGTTATCCCTGTCAAAACTAAGCAGAAGAAAACTAAGTTACCTACCAATTGAAATAACGAATTGAAGCATAACATCTGAACTTGTTTCACTGAAAGAAAAAAGAGAGAGAGAGAGAGAGAGAGAGAGAGAGAGAGAGAGAGAGAGAGAGAGAGAGAGAGAAAATGGTTTTGGTCCCATAGTATCTTTCATTCCTTTCTCTGTTGCCTTCTTCCTTCCGCTCTTCACCACCCTCCGTCTATGTCTGTGACCTTCAGTAACCTTGACTCCAGATAAAGGAAGAGAGGAGGACAGAAGGACAGAGCACAGAGATCACAGCAGCAAAGGGTTAGTAAATGCAGCTAGCAAGATTGGAGGATGAATTTATCAAAACCACCCTCCCAGCTGCTCAGTTTCCAAGGTCACCTATCTGTGTAATGTCTCCCCATTCTGATTGAAACAACAACAACAACAACAAAAAAAAAAACTCTTTATCACTCCTTCTTTCATTGTTTGTTGTATGGATCCCATTGTTTGTAGTCCAGACTGCATATCTTAGCAGGTATATTTCAAAGTAAGATATTTTTATACTCTGAGAAAGAAATTTCTTTTTAACTTACTATATTCAGAAACTTTGTGGCCAGAGAATTTGGATACTTTACACAGGTAGATGCTTAATTTGCCAAATTAGCTTATCTCCATGTGAGTGACAAATGCTTATCTATGCTTGTTATTCAAAGTTTCACCTTGATCTCATTTTAGATGTCCCTAGATTATAATTTATAATTAATTTATGTTTTAACTGGAGTCCCTTGTTTGACAGGACATGAGCTCTGGAGAGCTTTGGTTCTATGACTGTCACATATGTTTCTTATCAGTTGTGTACTGAAATGTGTGTGTTGTAGTTGAGGTAATTGACTAGAATGCATCCTTCCTTGAGAGGCAAGCTAATAAAAAACAATCTCAATTACAATCAATCAGACTAAATATTAGTGGAAAAGTTTGAGCATATTTATCATTTGAACATGGCTTCATCCTGGATGCAACGATTTCGTTGTCACATCTCCATGTGAGTTTCAGTGTAGGATGAGCCCTTTATGTGTACGCAGCATAGTAAACCAGAAAAATGAAATCCTACATGCTAATTTGTGTGTGTGTGTATGTCTGTGTGTGTCTCTGTGTTTTTCTGTGTAGTAGGGAGTGAGAAAGTTGTGTGAAAATCCAGATCTTATTTAATCCTTGATCTGCACCTAATGCATATCTCAGAGTATGAAACAGTCAAGATTGTTTGTAGCACATGGGAAAGACACTGTGCAGGCATACCTTCTTAAAAAACAGTGTAAACACAGTGTTTGGGGATTGGTGGGACCAAGGAATGAACAAGAGACACCTGATAATTCCTTCAGTGTCACATTTCATCATATGTGATACATGATGAGAAGTCCATGACTTTCATGAGAATGCCTCACATGGCAATTATATATCTCTATGTAGTTATGTATGCATGCTGATCTGTATGCACATATCACTTGAGGTAATCTACAACACCAAGTTTGGGCATTATTTTTTCTCCTTTTTTATTTTGGAAACAAAAGTCCCAGCCAGTGACCTGAATGTTTCTGTACCCGTGGTGATTCATGCCAGCAGGGCTAGGGGACAAGGGACAAAGATGGTCTCAGTATCTATTTGCATGAGTAAGTAACTTTGTAACAACTTTCTCAAGGACTAAACTCTTTCACTGGGGAAAAAAAAAAACTTTGGTCCTTTAGCCAACCGTGAAAATGACTGCCCCCAAACTCTGTGAAATGAACCTCAAACTAGCACATTGTGAATGGAAATAAAATAAAATGAAACTCACAACTTTATTTCACCATTCAATCCAATAATTCTGTCTTGAGTGAGGACTGAAAATCTTTATTTTGCATCTCCTGTCCTCCACTCATCTGGTCAGTTTCCACACAGCAGAGCACATGCACTGAGATCTGCCTGAGTATCAGCTGCCTAAATACCATCGTGCATCAAAGAGAGTTTAGTCCTTAAATGCCTCTGCAGCTGAACCATGGAGTGTTAGGGAGATTTCACTGGGAACACAGATTACTTTTATAACCTCAGCAGCTGGCTCTACAATAAAAATAGCAACAATAGAAAAAAAGGGATACATATTAAAAAGTAAAATCCATTTTTGTACCATCCTTCTCATTCCCAAAAGTGGTCTTCATCTTGGATGTTCAGAACTCAAGTTAAGCATTGTTTCTTAGGGAAACCTATCTGCAAATCTAAATATAAACTAGTATCTTATTTTTCTTACATTCATCTACCAATAGTTTTCTTTTATGCTTTCATTTCAGTTTTGATAATATGTTCTGTTTATATAATTATCAGATCATAACTTTCTTTCCTCTTTCACCATTCATTAAGTTTTGTGAAAGCAGGGACCATGCGATATATACATATGTATGTATGTATATATATATATATATATATTCATATATATATATGTATGAATGTGTATATGTATGTGTGTGCATTTTGGATGAATTTGTGTGTATATTAACACACACACTCACACAAATGTTCATGTTGCAAAGGGCTGTGTCACATTTAGTGAATATAGAAACCAAGTTAATGTTTTCCATATATGTACACTGAAATTTAGTAAACCACTACATAGGAAACAATTATACAGTGAATTATGATTTAATGATCCAAATCTTTATTAAAAGATTCATTGACCTTTATCTGTTTCAAACAATTCTGGCAAACACACACACTTTTATAAAACAGTTAGTAAGCATGCACGCTTGTGCAAAAGCAATGTTTCTAGGGTCACCTCTGAAGGGAAATCCCTGGCTCAGAATACATACTTCTTAAGTTTTCCTAAATATTGTCACATTGTCTCCTGAAATACTTGCGAGGATGCAAAATCCCACGATCAGAGAATTGTTTTGAGGCTTTCGGCAATCAAGGACGCTGCAAATGAGTTTTTAAACACAAACCATCTAATGAGCAGTAAAACGTGGCATGTGTTTACTGTTTTAATCTGTGTTCACTTTGGAGTGAGCTTGTGTTTATTTGTACCATTTAACTATGGTGATTTCTTCTTCAGTGAACTTCAAAAGACATGGAAGCTCTTTAATATTGTAGAGAACGTTAACTCTGGCATTTTTGGATCAAAATCTCAAATTTAACAGTCTTCCCACCCTCATTCCGGCCCAAGTCCTAGCTAGCAATCCGATGACATTATTGATTCCCACAGCAAGTACTCTTCATCTGTCTTCTCTTTTAATCAATTGATTAATAACTTGTAGGGTGGAGCTTGGAATTGGAGAGGATTCTATTTTTGGATGGCTTCTGATTGGGATAGTTTCCCACCATTTCCCAATACATTGAAACAATGTGTCCACGTGTCCACTACCCCAAGTGGAGCATCAATGTTCAGACAGGAAACAGACACCTGAAACTCATCACTGCATCTTAGTGGCATCAACATCATCTTTTTTTCCAGCTGCAAAAGTCTCTTGATTTCAGCTATTAGGAAACATTAAAATTAACCAGAAATGTATGAAGTAAGGAAACACAGGCCTTCCCACTCAGCAGTGAAAGACTTGGTGCTGAGAATGTCCAAACAGGCTCATGGGGCAGCTTTAATATGAAATTCTCTATAGACATCTTGAAGTACTCTGTTTGCCTTCTATAAGCTATCCATTTACCAGGAGACCTATGACCTAACTGCTCATCCTGAAAACAGTAGAGCAGAGGTGCCCCAGAAAATCTGTCACTTCCAGGCCCTAACTCTGGGCTAAAGGGATGCATTTCTTGTGGTTTATGTCCTCAGAATCTGTCAGTAGCAGTTCACGTGCATGCATGTGTAGTCACTTCCAAGTGTAGAAATTGTACACTTGATTTCAAGAAATTAATATCATAAAGAAATTGACACACATAGATGTTTAGGTCCTGTCCATTCTCAGTCAACAGTGACTCTAAGTTGTATCATGCATTTTGTTCCATTTTTTTTTCTTCCTATTGATGCCCCTACCAAAAGTTCAGCCCTTGGAGGGAGAGACTATTGTTTCTCTCACTTTAAAGACAAGGGAAATAATGTCTATAGTGATTGCTTTCTCACTATTTTGGTCCTGAGATTTAAAGACTGGCCTGTTTTTTTTCCAGATCTACTTTTATTAATTTGGCAGATATTGTTGGATACCAGTATAATGCTTAGTCCTTTCCAGGGCATGAATGAGGAAAGGAGGGATGTTGCAAAGGCCATAGAGGTTACTTTCTAGCTGGAAAAGACAAATTATACATAAAGTTGTAATGCATTGATGTGAGCAACTTGTACACACATGTGGAAGATAAACAAGTCATGGGCAAGAATTGGAGGGGATTGATAAAATAGAAATCTATAAATAGGTGGCATTTGATATTTTAACAAAGCCCTTATGAAAATAAAGGAGAGATGTGTGTCTATATGTTGGAATAGTGTTCCTATTCAGATGCACTCACATATGGTGTTAGATCACGCTTGGCATGGTGAAGCAGGACGTGAAGGCCAGATGGCCAAATTATCAAAAGATGTGTGTGTGTTTTCTCTTTGTGTATTTCATAATGGAATTCATGGACAGCATCATACTGTTACTTGCTGAGCTCATACCAGCTCCAAAATGTGATACTATCTATCAGAGAAGTGACAACCACAAGTTACTAGGTGAAAAAACAGTCAAATATTCTCAGGTCTCAGAGGAGCAATGGAGCTGCCCTTCTGTCCTGAAATTGAACTCTTCTTGGTCCTGTGTGTAGGTGGAGTATAGTAAGTACTGCCTGTGTATGTCAAATGCACATGTGCATGTCCTGGTTGCAGACATGCAAAAGCCTGAGGATGATGTCTGGTGTCCTTCTCTATTGCTCCTCCACCTTATTTTCCTAAGACAGAGTCTCTCACTGAACCTTGAGATCTCCAGGTTTTTGATTAGGCTGGATGATCAAAGAGCCCTATGGATCCTCCTGTTTCTGTCCCACCTCTCGACTGGGGTTACAGGCATGCATATCCATGTCTGCCTTCTTATGT